>JARYHS010010264.1:0-19996 GCA_031002005.1 Vandiemenella viatica
GAATTATGAAGGCACAGAAAACGTAAATAAGGTATAAAAATACTGAATTAAATATTTCTACTGATTTCAATCTAAACCTGTAGTTACAGACTGCGTGTAGTAAGCACACGAATCTGTATTGCATGCTTGGCCAATATTTGCTTTTCTCATAGTTTCCACGTGTGTATTATTGCCATCTGAGTTTCTAATAAATTGACACGTTGGTTCAGGTCGTTGCGGTACCGCAATGCCACCTGTGCTTGATCCGGGTATTACTGGCTTGAGACTCAGTGACTGAAGAAATTTTCGCAATTGATGGGTGCTTGCAGAGATTGTTCACGATTCCTAATCACCTTACATGTGAACAAATGTCCTGGGTTGAATCCCAAATCACTCCGCAGTGGGCATGGAGTGTACACTGTTGATGTTGATTCGCCTGTTGAATGGTAATTTAAACTAGACTGTTCAGGTGATTGTCTTCGACAGATTAGGCCTGAATAGTTTGGTTTCTTTATCTACTTTCGCTTTTCATCTTTTGCATATATATAACACAAAACAACTACACTTTACAACAGTCATCTACAGACTTTATGCAACAGCTAGACACATGGATGAACAGAATTAGCAATCTTATTTCTTATTTGGTCTAGTACGGCTCTAAAGGAATTTCGGGGCTGTCTTTCGTACAGTAAAAACATATTTTTAAAAAATATTACTTTTCAAAATTTGTAAATGGTCGTACTGACACCCTATTGCTAACTCAAATACTTGTACTGAATGATTTGAAAAGTTCTTACGGCAATAATAACTGTCTAACCTAACGGGAAAAGATTTTTTTTTTTCGTGTATCTTTCTCAAACATCCATGTAAAATTGCAAGACATTCTGCAAAATACTTTTTTATATAAATGAATGAAATTCGTGGTGTGTAAGTTGTGTAATGCTTAACAATAATGAAGATGAGTAGCATGCAGTGATAAAATCCTTTACAAAATCAGCTTTAGCACCAAATTAAATTAATTCTGGCTCTTTTTTCCTGATAGTTACGAAAATACATAATGAATTTAAACTTTAAAGTACTACCATGCTCATATTAATCCGAACGACCTGAATTGCACATCGCTACATTTCATCCTGGGACTTATTCAACCCATTATACACCTCTACCAAGACAGTACTATACCCGGTAGGTGGTACATTCATGTTAATATCCAAAATTGAGACTCACCCACCTCACAAAAAAACGTGACATATTTTAACATATTCGTTATAGAAACGAAAATGAGGATTGTATTTCGTTAATAAAAGAGTTGTGCAAACATTGAAAGCACTTCATTTTAGTTTTTTAAAACATTCAAGAGAAATTACGTGTCCATACAGAATATTAAAAGTTAACATTTTCAAACAAAAAATTAATTTTTAAGAAACGTCAAAAGAAAGGAAAACGTTATACCGATCATCTTTCACTTAAAATAACTGACTATTAATGATAAAATCAATATTTGCAATGTAAAGATAGTTTTAGGTGAGTGCGTTGACAAATAATTGCAGATTTTTGAAGTTAGTTAATTTTGCTGTGTACTATGAAGACATGTTGTTCTTTTACTACTAGATTTAAAATTATTTTAGAAACATACGGAAAAAGTTATAACTAAATGACTGTTGTCGGTGACATGAGATGTCGTCAACGCATTCTGAGTTGACAGTATTTTAGCGTCAAAAAACTAATTTTCACCTACCATTAATAACGAAAGCTGCTTAAGGCGAAATGAACACTCGTTTCAAAACAAAACAAAACAAAAAACATGATGAGGGGTCAGTAGTTGAAGGCACAATTTCAAAAAGTATTGTCACCTTTGTGGTTTTAGTGGTGTTTCATAAACAGGAAAAAACAAAAAACTAATACGGCTTTTTAGCTATAGCAATATTCTGTGGGTGGTGCTGTTAAAACTCAAACGACAGGTGAAACGTTGGTTTGATGTTCTTACCGAAAACGTTATTGGTAAGTATCCAAGGACGTGGATTTAAAACATTTGGTAATTAACGAACCTGCTGCGATTGCTAGCGGACACGTTCGAAATCATTATTTCGCGATTTATACGCTTTTTGCTACTTGAAGTTATTATAGTAGGCCAACTTTTCACTCCATTTTGATGTTAATACTATGGTGAACTCTTCCGACAGTAGTCCGTAAAGAACCTGCACTGATTTGAGGGGTAAAATTGTTACCAGTCAACTGGTAACCCAGAATACAACCAGAAGTTTCGCAAGTGCGAAAATTTTAGAAGCTGATACTAATCAATAATGAATTACAATGAACGATTGTTTCTATATTTTGTAACTGTTGTTTATGAGACATATAGTTTGGAGAAATACACAGGAAACTGGGAACAAGGAAACGTAATGCTGGTCAACATGTGTATAACAGTAGTTGACCCCTCTGCTGCGGTCTCGGTAGGACTCATCCGCTGCTACTGTAGACATCGCGGGTGCCGACCCGGAAGAATGGTGGTTAGCGCTCGGATAGTTCCTGGAGCAGACGGTTCGATTCCAGCCTCGGACATAAGTGATTTTCATGAACTGTTACGTTCTTCTTGTGTTTAATGTACTGTGGATCACTAAAATCACAACATACACCAACTGAGAAGCTAAAATAATGGAGAGGCTGCACGTATCGATAAACTAACACAAATGCTTTCTTGGTTTATTTTTTACCCATTCAGTCTTTAAATGAATGTTATATTTTTTTAAATGTCACGGAAAAGATTATTTACCAAGGATTGTAAAGGAATCCGGCCACGGTAATCAAGTATGAACTAGTCCACTGTTAGCCTGAAATTATATCGTTAATCCTCTGAAATCCAAAACATGGATTTTGTTGACCGTGACATACACAAAATTACTGACAAATATACTTGAAAGTGGACATCCAAAATGTCAGTGCCAACAGAACTGGTAAAAATTTCAATGATTTCATGAAAAGAAGTACAGCTTCCAAGGCTTACTTTTAACTTAGATAGAAAGGCAAGCTAAAGTTTCGATACGATAAAACTAGTTTTCGTAGCAGTTACTGATTCAAAATGCTATTGTTGTATACAACTAAGTAAGTGACGTTAAGAGCAAAGTTATAGTCAGAACGGATAAACTTCTTGATCATAAAAATCTAACAATTTCCGTCAAATCGCTTAAATCAGTTAATGGTGATCTGTTACTGTGATCTTAACTGTCTCCTGTAGCACGCTTATTACTGAAAGAAATTATTGATTTATGTTCACCAATCTAATCGATGTATCAACTAATTAGCTGTCATCACAGCTATAGAAGGATGGAGTTCAATACTGTGAAGACGTAACAATGTTTTTAATTGGTGAGGGCTTTACTACTAGTCGATTTCAAGGTCATTAGGGCACGGAGAACGCTGGGGAAAGTAACGCCAATTATCGCAACCATGGTAAATCGGGAAACACGTCGCGGCATTCGCTTGGAGTAACTTCGACAAACCAAGGAAAACCGAAGTCAGGACAATCGGACCGGTGATCCAACATGCGAATTTCCGAATTCCAGTCTCGAGCGTTAACCACTCACCCAACAAGTTCGGTGACACAACAACCCCAAAATACCTTACCAAAGAAGAAACGGTTATACGTGGATCTCAAGTTTCATTAAGTCTGAGTAACGGTCTCCAATAATTTATCGAATTACTGAGGCTGTTGAACCAAAAAATAGTGTCAAAATACTAAAATACAACAGCGATGAATGAGGACGAATTTTACGTAAGGATCTGAAATAATTTAATATTTCGAATATTGAAAATTAAGAGTCAGCTGAAAAGAAGACCCTGCGATCAAGAGCTTCACTGCAAACTGTTACAAATTTTTATAGTTTAGCGCTGTTATTCTCTGCAGTTGGTTTGTAGAATAGCTGTTATAGTTGAAGGAGGAAATTGTAACTTTACGCAGAGCATTTGACCACTCGGAACTTGCTTTCCATTTAAAGCAGAGGGTCTGGCTGCGAGTAATATTATAACGTCTATAAGCTGAGTAATGATAAAAAGCTACATTATCACCTGTTTAAAAAAGTTTTCTCACTGATAGGAAGCTATTATTTGACTTCCGTAATTGCTGCGGATGATTCTTTTCAAACATTTCTAGGAATCATTTTCAGTGATATTTCATTGTATGTGTACTAAGATTTCAGATATGTCAAGATGATGTTTCGCATTGTGGTTGATAACTTCCCTGAGTTTAACAGAATTCATTTTACATAGGCCATATCAAAACTGATTACATCCTTCTGCTTCCGTAAAAGTTTTTCATCGCAACAAAACTAAGTTCTGTGAATAGAAACTTAGAACGCGTAGCTACGAACGTGAAAGTAGGTATTTAAATAATCTACCGGTGCGTGGCTTCTCACGTAACGTAGCCCACCTCTGCAAGATTTTAACTCAACTGTCTTGTATTTAGGCAACATTAATCAAGCAATGTATTTACTGCAACTTGTCAGTTCCTTTCCTCCATTTTTCAATGTGTTTGTTTCATTTAAAAACAAACAAAAAAATCCATCTGATGCGTATATCCGTAACAATTTTTCTCAGCAGGTAGAAGAATAAAAAATCCTGTTCCAGTGTCATAAGCATATCTGTCCGTTTCGCGTGAGACATTGCAAGGAACGGTAGTCATTCCACTAATATTTGTGACAGTCGGGCATTTAATCGTATGATTGTGGTCAGCTGCAGGGCTCAGAGATTTTAAGTCTCAAAACTACCAACGTTCTACTTCAGTAATCGCAGTGAAAGCTCTCACTTTCGTTGAATCATAGGAGACACGAAAATTGGCCAATTTTTAATGACTAGAAAATATAAATTAAAATTGGTCAGTTGCTAGTTTGGTTTATACTGTATCAACTTCAATTCAGAATATATATATATATATATTCATAAAGCAAACTAGTAAAAAATGTTTTTTAAAAAGAGTTTGCTTCCAATTTTGAGAAATTTCTTTTCAAATGGTATATGAGTTATAAATCTTATATAAATTTTGAAAAGCTTGATGTGAATTTTAACAACATATTTACTCTCCGATTCGTGAAATTCAGTAAGAAAGGATTAATATAAATTTTTGTCGTAAAAATTGTCTGGAGTAGCCTTTAATTTGTTAAAATTACTCATTTAGTAATTTTGCGAAAAATATAAACCGGACGGAAATCGCTATTAGCTCTTCTATAAACATAAGGAGAAAGTCGTTCAGAATGAATTAACTGATCAGTAGTTTCGTAAATACAGCGAGAAATTAGATTTTTTTCTGATTTTTACAGAAGCTTAGTAGAAATCGGCAAATAAAAATGTAAACATTTTAAACGTCACTGGTTTCATTTCATCTGTAAGAAGATTATGGCAAGAAAATTTTTCTTCGGTCTGCCAGTAAGATCTTTATTATTTTTTCCCATCCCATGTTTTTCAAAAATTAAAACTAAATTAAGGTTATAAATAATTAAAGTCGTTCGCAATCACAAATATTAAAGAACGAATTATTCCCCGACGTTGGCCATAAATACAATTCTCTCGGGTGACAAGCTGAGTGAACAAGTGTTTCCCTACTTCGTTGGAAGATGGTGGCGTTTTTATCGCCGTAATATATAGTGGAAACTCTTTGTTCACTCCGCTTGTCATGCGAGGGGATTATTATATCGAAGTTAAGCGTTCAGACTGATAGACAAAGAAACAGACAGTGTAAGTTAGGGCGTTGGCATGTGTGTGTGTTTCTTTAATTGATCTGATCGTTATGTATTATCTATATTGTGTTGAAAAACAAATGTTTGTAGTTATGCAGATGATGGAAACGTGATTACTCGTGGCCAAACAGTATGATTTAAAACGTGTGGTGCAATTAAAATGAAAAATAGGAAATAAAGTAGAAACAAGCTTCGGCAATAACCAGATTCAGTTAGCTCAATATTTCGACTGGACTTGTCTGCACCAAGCAGAAATTATCAAGCCTGAATGGACAGCATAGGCACTGTTTACACATTGTGTTTATGAGCTTCCTTCCTCATTCGAACTCGACTGTAACCTTAATGAGAGATTTCCATCTGCAGTTTTCTGACACTAGCTTGAGGTGTTCTGAATGTTAAAACTTTTAGATTTGTATATTTCTTACTATTTTGTTGTTGAGACGCATTATAACGTATTTTTGCTGTCAACTTTATGAAGGTAAAACCTACCAGCGTTTCTGCCAGTCGTTCATTGCCTTTTAGCAGACGTCTTATTCTAGGTCCGTCGACTTTCAAATCCTAAATAAACCCTGCCGGTTGGAAAAGATTTCTCGCTAGCATTTGCAAATAACCCTATCGTCAGCTATTGTTGTACGGTTCCCTTTTCCATTTTTCATTGCCGAAGGGCTATTCTTTGTTCTATTGTTCATTTAAATCCGTGGTAACTGTTTCCATGATTACGTACTATATGAATACCCATTTTAATGTAATGCAGTTATTTGACCCAAATCCTTATCAGTCACTGATATCATTGCTTTCATCTAATGATTTTTCAGATGATTTGAAAAACATCAAGTATTAAGTTCACGATCCTGAATCTTTAAGCAGTGAATGTGATAGATTGTGAATGTTGGTCTAACAATAAGATGTCGCGATCGATAATAAGACAAAAATTTATTAGAGAGATTTTATGCAGTATCATTAGGTTTATATTTAGAATTTATTACAAAGTTAGAGTGCAAGGCAGACACACTGTTAACGCATTCGGTTTATTCCGTTAAACAACTTTCCTTCCTCTATCAAATTCGACTGCAGAGCTGAAACAACTATTTCCTTCTGCAATATTCTGATGCTAGGAAGTTCCATATACGATGGTTTGTTTACCGACTGGATGAGAAAGCGCGCATAGCCGACTGTATTGTCTAGCGGTGAAGGTTCCCGGCTACTAACTGTGCGGTCGTAGGTTCGAAACTATGTTGGGTGATTTTTTTTTCCTTTTTTTTTTTTAAACCATTCCAACATACCCAATCATACATATAACATATGTAATTTCTGTAATAAACAATTAATAAAAATTAACACATCAGACAAAAAAAACTATTTATATTAAAACTTGCTGAATAAAATCTTCCCTAACTGTAAGCACAGGGCTATAAAAAGATTCATCTCTTAAATTAACTCCTCATAACTAACGATTTCTAGCACACTCATCTCTGAAATTTTTGAAAGAGTGACCATTTTCAAAGAACATACCAGATATAACTTTTTTTTAGCTTATGACTTTACGCCTCGTCGACGTCGAGGTGACGGACTGGGGACAAGGAACGGAAGGACTTCGGCCATGGTCTTTTAAAACATCCATCCCAGCATTCATCTAGAATGATTTGGGGAAACCATGGAAAACACAAATCTGGATGGCCGTACAAGCAGTTGCATCTGTAGCCTCCAGAATGCGAGGCCAGAGTGTCACTGCTTGTCCCATCACACTCTGTCATTACAATCTGTCACAATGTTTAAAAAAACTGCTTCGGTTAAAAAGGTGATTATATAGAAAAATAGATAATTTTCAGCATTTAAAATGATGAATATATTACAGAAAATAAATTGATTTTGTATCTATAATTGGTTTGGTCACCCTACTTTTGGGATTTTCTTCGTACAATCAAGATGGATTCCAGCTGTATTTTTATATATCAGCCTGATTATTTAAGTTGGATAACTGAAGACATACCAATAAACTTTTAAACTAATGTGCTGATGATAAAATACTTGGTTTGCGTGTTATAGAGGCCGGTAAGAGGAAATTTAAGATTTATTTCCTCATACGGCGTTGTCAAATTTCCTACTACGTTGTCAGATTGACGGTTTTCTAGCAGTGCTGAAGAGATTTCCGTGTTCAGGGACTAATGTCTCATAGCTAGTAGACATTATCAAAAGTAAAAACACATTTCCGTTTTCCTCCAGTTTGACCTATTATACCTTTATATAATTGATTTCATCCTTTATAACAGTTTGATTCTTTATACAGATTGTCAATATCCATTTAATCACGGTTGTGTGGCGGTAACAGGGAAAGAAAACTACTCGGGATTCTAGCCGCGACGAAATCACATTGTCTGTCCCTTATCAAACACCTCTCATGTTTCCAGTGGCGGATCCAGGATTTTGGTTTGGGAGAACCTTGAGTGGATTTTGAATTTGGGGGGGGGGGGAGGGTAGGGAGGAGATCTGCCACTGAATGTTTCCAAAATAATTATATTACTTTAGAGCGATATAATTATTATTAGTTTCAGAAACTAATAATTTTTGTTGGAATTATTTCTCTAATTCTGTAGGGTGACTATAATGTTTATGCATTATGTAAATACATAAGAGGAAATCGCAAAGAACTAATTATTGGTTCAATAAAAAATTAAACTACCATTGTCACTTAAAAATTTACAACCGGATTATTATCGTAGGACAAACATAAATTCTTTTATAACTGGTATAAGTAAAGAAAGTTCGTTGAGAATCGGGCTTATAAGCAGGAGTTCTAAAATTACCGGTTTTTTTTTTTTCGTTTTCTACAATGCTGTTAATGATTTTGGTAAACACTTACTTTCTGTGCTTTACAGCATTGCGATTTGATATATACAATGGTTAAATATTCATTACTTAATGAGGCATGAAATTTCCTGCGTTTTTTCTTTGTTTGGAATTACTACAGTATAATAACATAAACAAACACTAGCATTTAGCGATGAATGGTGTTGCCACTAGCGTGATTGTTCCTTAGTCTCAGGTGTAAAGATGAACGTTCACGTTTCGTCATATGTGATAATCGACTCCAAAATCACCTAAGCCTCAACAATTCAAACAAACACAGTCTACCGGTAAAATAATTTAATGCTCAGGAATCCTTACTTTTTGGATTGCCCTCGTATAATTAACGTGTATTCCCACTGTATTTTCAATTACCAGCAGTAATTTCCAGCATTATATAGTGAAATATATAAAATCTTTTGCCGAATGTGCTTCTCGTGTTGAATTATTACGTGTATTATTTTCGCGTTATAAAGGTATTCTTCTTGGTCGAAGGAAGTAGTCAAGTTAAGACTTTTCCCGGTCCCATGTTGCCACATTGGCTATCTACAACGTTGCGACGTCTTCTGATTACTGGCAGCGGTGTAGCAATTTTCCTATACCAGGAATCGTGTCTCATAGCTGGACGGTGTGAAGAGAGCAGACACATTGGCGAAATGAAAATAAAATTCCGTCCAGTTTGATCTAGAATATTTTTTTTAAACTTATTACATTCCGTAATAACAGTCTGATTCTTTATACAGATTACTTGAAATTTTGTATCTTTAAATACATATCTTTACTTTGGTTATATAATTAACGAGGCAGCTTCTGTACGTGGTTGAAGGTGGCTGAGTGGTAACGCACTTGCTTCTCAACATGGTGGTCTTCGGTTCGAATCCACGTTGTCCCAAATATTTTTTCATTCATTATTTCCTTGCTGTAAAATATATATTATATATGTAATAAATAACATTATTATATTTTACAGCAAATTGTTTAAAAATAAAGTCTGATCTCCAATGAGAATACACTTGTTGGATGTAGATCGATAACTTTTTGTAAGGGAACTTGTTGCGTGAATATAAGAAACGTTAATTATAAGCTACAATTACAGCGATTTGATTTCTATACAGTTTAGCAATAAGCATTATATTATGAAGTTATAGAATAGCTTAAAGTTTTGAACCTTCTTCCAGCATTACTGAAAGAAATATCTCAGTCCACAAATGTAGTAGCATGGTAGGAACTAGCTATGTGCCATGCAGGTATTGTAGCATTTGGGGTGGGGGGGGGGGGAGGTCTACGGTTGAAGTAATGGCAAAAGCCACAACGGCCTCCATGGGGGAGAAGTAGAGGCGAAAGTCTCTCTGGGTTACGGAGGAGGGTGGGATTATAGATGTTTATAAATGCTTCGTAATTTAAAACTCCAAAAACCCACATTAAAATAGAAATCAAATACTGTAATTGTTGCTTATAATTAACGTTTCTTATATTCACACAACAAGTTCCCTTACAAAAAGTTATCGATCTACATCCAACAAGTGTATTCTCATTTGAGATCAGACTTTATTTTTAAACAATTTGCTGTAAAATATAATAATGTTTTTGTATTACATATATAATATATATTTTACAGCAAGGATATAATGAATGAAAAAATATGTGGGACAACGTGGATTCGAACCAAAGACCACCATGTTGAGAAGCAAGTGCGTTACCACTCAGCCACCTTCAACTACGTACAGAACTGCCTCGTTAATTATGTAACCAAAGTAAAGATATGTATTTAAAGATACAAAATTTCAAGTAATCTGTATAAAGAATCAGACTGTTATTACGGAAGTAATAACTTTAAAAAAAATATTCTAGATCAAACTGGACGGAATTTTTTTTTTAATTTCGCCAATATGTCTGCTCTCTTCACACCGTCCATGCTATGACACACGATTCCTGGTATAGGAAAATTGCTACACCGCTGCCAGTAATCAGAAGACGTCGCAACGTTGTAGATAGCCAATGTGGCAACATGGGACCGGGAAAAGTCTTAACTTTCCTACTTCCTTCGACCAAGAAGAATACCTTTATAACGCGAAAATAATACACGTAATAATTCAACACGAGCAGCACATTCAGCAATAGATTTTATATATTTCACTATATAATGCTGGAAATTACTGCTGGTAATTGAAAATACAGTGGGAATACACGTTAATTATACGAGGGCAATCGAAAAAGTAAGGACTCCTAAGCATTAAATTATTTTCTTTAATTTAAAGGTTTAGAAAAGCGGTAACGCTCTGGCCTCATATTCGGGAAGTCATAGACTGAAATCCTCGTTCGGTTATGCAGATCTGGGGTTTTGAAGGTTTCCCCAAATCACTCCATATGAAAACTGGAATTATTCCTTTAAAAGGGCATGACCGACATCCTTGCCACTACTCCCATCGCGCCTGTCGGTAAGGAGCTCGGCCCTGGCCTTCTAAAAGAATCAACTCAGCATTTGTCTGGAGTGATTTGAGGAAGGCATGGATGGACCATATCTGGATGGCCGATCGGGGATCAGAAGCCGCCTCCTGCCGAACACAAGTCCCGAGCGTTACCGCTCACCCACGACGCTCGTTCTTCCGGTCTTTAGACATAATCAACCTTATTTTACCGGTAGACTGTGTTTGTTTGAATTGTTGAGGCTTAGGTGATTTTGGAGTCGATTATCACGGATGACGAAACGTGAACGTTCATCTTTACACCTGAGACTAAAGAACAATCACGCTAGTGGTAACACCATTCATCGCTAAATGCTAGTGTTTGTTTATGTTATTATACTGTAGGAATTCCAAACAAAGAAAAAACGCAGGAAATTTCATGCCTCATTAAGTAATGAATATTTAACCATTGTATATATCAAATCGCAATGCTGTAAAGCACAGAAAGTAAGTGTTTACCAAAATCATTAACAGCATTGTAGAAAACGAAAAAAAAAACGGTAATTTTAGAACTCCTGCTTATAAGCCCGATTCTCAACGAACTTTCTTTACTTATACCAGTTATAAAAGAATTTATGTTTGTCCTACGATAATAATCCGGTTGTAAATTTTTAAGTGACAATGGTAGTTTAATTTTTTATTGAACCAATAAGTAGTTCTTTGCGATTTCCTCTTATGTATTTACATAATGCATAAACATTATAGTCACCCTTTTTTTTGCTGTCGTCAGTCTTTAGACTGGTTTGATGCAATCCTCCATCCCTTCCTATCCTGTGCTAACCTCTTCATTTCTACATACCCCTTACAACCCACGTCCTCAATTATCTGCTTCATATATTCTAATCTCTGTCTACCTCTACAGTTCTTACCTTCAAATATTCCCTCCACTAACAAATTAACCAATCCAGCATGTCTCAAAATATGACCTACCAGCCTGTCTCTTCTTTCCGTAAGCTTCTTCCATAAACTTCTTTTCTCACCCATCATTTCCAAAACTCTTTCATTTCTTACTTTGTCTGTCCACTTAATTTTCAGCATTCTTCTGTAGCACCACATTTCAAATGCTTCAAGTTTCTTTCTTTCCGGTATTCCTAAAGTCCATGTTTCGCTACCGTAAAGTGCTGTGCTCCACACATACAGTTTTAAAAAGTTCTTTCTAATTCCTAGATCAATATTTGAAACTAAAAGGTTTCTCTTTTTCATGAAGGCTCTTTTTGCTAGTGCTACTCTGCTTTTAACATCATTCCTGCTTCGGCCATCGGTTGTAATTTTGCTTCCCAAGTAACAGAACTCACTCACTTCTCCTATTGCATCAGATCCTATTTTTATATTTAATCTGCTAGTATTGGTATCATTTCTGCTACATTTCATCACTTTTGTTTTACTTTGATTTATATTCAGTCCAAAGTCTTCCTTCAGTATTTTGTTCATGCCATTCAATAATTTCTCAATATCCTCAGCCCTCTCTGCTAATAAGACAATGTCGTCAGCAAATCGTAGCATACTGATTTTTTCTCCCTGAAAACTTATGCCACATGGAAATTTTTTTTTCACTTTCTTCATTGATTCCTCCACATACAAGTTGAATATTAACGGGGATAGACTACAACCTTGTCTCACACCCTTTTTAACTGATGCATGTCTCTCGTGATTCTCTACTTTTATTACAGCCACTTGATTCTTATATAGTTTATAGAGTATTCTTCTATCTCGATACTTTAGGCCTGACTTCTTTAAAATTTTGAACATCTTGTCCCACCTAACATTATCAAAAGCTTTTTCTAAATCAACAAATGCCATAAAAGTATCTTTGTTTTTCTTGACCCGCCCTTCAAGTATTAATCTTAAAGACAGAATTGCTTCCCTTGTACCGCGATTTTTCCTAAACCCAAACTGATCTTCACCTACTATCTCTTCTACTACCCTTTCCATCCTTCTGTATATTATTCTAGTCAGTAATTTTGAAGCATGTGATGTTAGACTAATGGTGCGATAATTCTCACATTTGTCGGCTTGTGCTTTCTTTGGAAGTGTGAAGATGATATTTTTATTAAAATCAGTAGGAATTTCTCCTGTTTCATAACTTTTTGATATCAGCTTGAATAATCTTTCGTTTCCTTCCTCTCCTAGAGATTTAAGAAGTTCTGCAGGGATCTCATCAATTCCAACTGCCTTATTTGCTTTCAAGTCATTCAGAGCTTTATTAAATTCTGTCCTCAAAACAGGATCTCCTAAGTCATCAATGTCGATATCGCCTTCCTTTTCCAATACACTATTGTTCAAGTCATCACCATCATACAGTTTCTCAATGTATTCCTTCCATCGGTTAGCTCTATCTTCTGAGCTTAAAAGAGGTTTCCCTTCGGCAGTTTTAATGTTCATACCTCTTTTCTTCATTTCTCCAAAATTCTGTTTGATCTTTCTATATGCAACATCTACTTTTCCTACGACCATTTCCTTTTCTACTTCTTCACACTTTTCTTGTAGCCATTTTTCTTTTGCTATTTTGCATTTCCTATTTATTTGATTTCTAAATTGCCTGTACTGCTCTCTTCCTGCTTCATCCTGAGCATGTTTGTACCTTCTTCTCTGATCCATCAGCTGCAAAATTTCTTCTGTGATCCAAGGTTTTCGGGCAGCTTGTTCCCTAAAGCCTAAGGTTTCTTTGCCAGCTTTCATTATTTCGGTCTTTAATGCATTCCATTCGTCCTCGGTTGAGCTCCTTTCACAGTTAATTCTTAGACCTAAGTCTACCATTTCTGCAAATTTTTCTCTTGTGCTAGATTGTTTCAGTTTATTCACTTCTAGTCTGTTCTGCTTAAACTGCTTCCTTATTCGCTTGAATTTCAGCCTGCACTTCATTACTATCAAATTGTGGTCCGAGTCTATGTCTGCTCCTGGGTACGCTTTACAGTCTAGAACTTGATTCCTGAATCTCTGTTTGACCATGATATAGTCTAGCTGATATCTGCTTGTATCCCCAGGACGTTTCCAGGTGTATATTCTTCTTGCATGGTTCTTAAATAGTGTGTTCGCCACTACTAGCTTATATCTTTCACAAAATTCTAGCAACCTGCTTCCTCGCTCATTTCTTTCTCCTAGACCAAAACTTCCTACAGTATTCCCCTCTTTTCCTTCTCCCACTATTGCATTCCAATCACCCATGATTATTAGATTTTCCTCCCCTTTCACATATTGGATTAATTCTTCAATTTCAGCGTATATTTTTTCTATTTCTTCGTCATCTTCCTGTGACGTTGGCATATATACTTGTACTAATGTGGTTGGGACGGGCTTAGTTTCTAACCTCATCAAAATAATCCTGTCACTAAATTGTTCATAATAACTCACCCGTTTCCCTACTTTCTTGTTCATTACAAATCCTACACCAGTGACTCCATTGACAGCTTGTGTGCTAATTATCCTGTGTTCCCCAGACCAGAAATCCTGTGCGTCCTTCCATTTAATCTCGCTAATCCCAACAACATCTAACTTAAGTTGTTCCATCTCCCTTTTTAAGTTTTCTAACCTACCTGCCCTATTCAGACTTCTAACATTCCACGCTCCGACTCGTAGAATGTTTCTATCCATTCTGATGACTCCTCCCTGAGCAGTCCCCACCCGGAGATCCGATTGGGGGACTATTTTACCTCCGGAATATTTTACCCAGGAAGAAGCCATCATGATATATGTAATTTGAGAGGATTACATGTCCTCGGGATACCCTTTGGGTCTTTAATGCAGTGGTTTCCCGTTGCCTTCTGCATCCCCATGCCGTTGATCATTTCTGATTCATCCGCCTTTAGGGGCCGTTTCCAACCCCAAGGGCAAGAGGGTGCCCTGAACCGCTCCTCGCTCTTCCGCCCTCCTTTCGGAGGCCGTTGGCAAGCAGTGGGTGACTCCTTATACCGGGAATCTTTCAGTCGCCAGAGCCTCGTCCGTGCAAACAGGGTGCACCACGTGAAGGAGAGGTTGACATTTGGTTGGAAAAGACTAGTATAGTCTCTCCCAAACCCTTACACCCATTTATTGCATACAAATATGCTAGATCATATCGTACATGTTTCATGTGATTTTTTCTGCAAGTTTTCCTTGTTTAGAGCATAAAAACATTATTTTTATATGAGTTATAGCTTCACGGGCTATGGCGCGTCGTTTATTGGGATCTAATCGTTTGGCTGTTATACTCGAGCCTTCTTCAGAGATACTGTTTATATTTATGGTCACATTGATGTACTAAAATCTCTTGAAAACTTATAAGTCATTTCATCCAACGAAATTACCAAGCTACTATTTGTTTACAGCAGCGTTTACTTGTAAGTGACGTTACACAAAGCGTCAGTTTAAGCATTTTTGCGCTAAAATTTAAATTAACATGAAAATGCGAAATTTTGCATTTTTACGAAAGTTTTTTCCAGAAAAAAATTTCTTGGTTGTAGTAGATGCATTATTATAGTATTGATCAGTTTACAAGGGTCAGTCACGTAGTACATTGCAAATGAATATTGTTGTAGGAGCACCAACATCGCAAATAGAACTCACAGCCCACAGAAGAAGGCTGCAATACCTTCCTACAAACATTGGTTTATATATCTATCTTTATATATATAAAAATCTTGCGTCACGATGTTTGTCAGAGATGAACTCCGAAACTACTTAACTGATTTTAATGAAATTTGATTTACTGTGTGTAATTTGGTCCAACTTAAAGATATGATAGTTTTTATCTCGATTATTGACCTTAATATTATTATTGCGAATTAAATGTTCGTTCAATGTTTGTCATAGGACAATGGTTTGTAATTATTTGTAAGTGCCGTAACTTTGAGCGTGCTGGTGGCTCAGTGATTTAGCCGTCTGATTGGAGATCGAAAGGCCCCCTGTACCGCCGGGGATTTTTTTACGCACTTAACTCGGCCTTCATATCCAGCGCAGGGGTGGTCATTACGACTGCTCGAAATTATTATTATAATTCCATAGGTTTCTAACAGATGGCAATGTATTAATTTATTGAAACAACACTTGGTTTTTCTAGGTTGAGTAACTATCCAGTAGATGGCGTTGTGTTTCGATTTATTTATGTTACAGTCTATTCCACGTCATATGTGTTTATGTATGACATAACCCAGTTTCGGGAATTTTTCGTGCAGTATCAATTTATGATTGTGCTGTGTATTGTGTTGTGTATCGTTTGTATGTTATTATATTTAGCGAAAAAGTAATTACACATGAATATAACATTGAAGAAAACGTTACGATACATTCAAAAACTTGTAAGTATTTGTCGCTTGCTTCTCATTTTTCTTCTTCCTTTTGTTATGGCCAGCTAGGGACCACGTGTCAATTTCAATTCTTCCTCTGTTGTTTTTTCTTTCTTCCTCTCCAGTACTCCTTCATTATTGCACTGGCAAGGGCAGGATGAATATCACATCAACATCAAACAGTGTGATCCAGTTACTGGTAAATTAATATTCAACTATTTAATTCCTTATTTTTTTTTACTATTTAATTTCTTATTTTTTCAGGTAACGAAACAAATAAATAAGTTACTACGCACCGATTGATGATTAGACGTAATCAGGATAACTATATACTTCGATATAGAACTGTAACATCAATACGTCGTAAATATGTACGCTAAGATTTAAAACGAACGTTGCGATTTATTCGATACAACCGGCTATATTACGATCGGAGGAATACATCCACTTACGAGATGCTATTATCGACAGTATAGATGAAATTTAAATGCCAATGGTATCGGTAATGCATTTATTTTACCTTCGAGCTACATCGGCAGTGCACGGAACATGCAGGAATATACAAGATGCGATGACTTACGTACGTCATTATGGTCGTCCAGATTTTTTTTATTACATTTGCATGTAATCCGAATTTGGAGGAAATACAAACTTTTCTATCACAAGACCAACAATCAATGCATCGTCATGATATCACGGCACGTGTGTTTCAAACAAAAATTTAAATCATTGATTGATTTAATCGTAAAACATTCGGTTTTCGGTAACACACGTTGCTATCTGTATTCGATTGAGTGGCAAAAGCGAGGTTTGCCTCATTCTCACATTTTGATTTGGCTTGAAGTGAAAATCCGTCCAGAAGATATCGATCAAATAATTTCAGCCGAAATTCCGGACCCGTAATTGATCAAGAATTGTTTGATATTGTTACTAGTCACATGATCCACGGACCGTGTGTGCTTTTAACATGACATCGCCATGCATGGAAGATGGTAAATGTAAGAAGCGTTCCCCAAAAGAATATACGAATGATACTATTACGGATATCGACGGTTATCCGTTGTACCACCGCAGAAACGCTGAGAATGGTGGCCACACATTTACGATGCGAATGTCAAATTCTAGAAATCAAGTTGAAATTGATAATCAGTGGGTGGTACCATACTCACCAATGCTTTCAAAAACTTATAAGGCTCATATTAATGTCGAGTTTTGCAGTTCTGAAAATCCATTAAGTACATTTGCAAATACGTTAATAAAGGCAGTGGTTTGGCCGTATTTGAAGTAAAAAATGTAAATAAAAATGACGGAATAGCACGATACCAGATAGGTAGATACATCAGCAGAACGAAGCTATCTGGCATATTTTTAGTTTTCCGTACATGAAAGAGACCCTTCTATCCAGCATCTTGCAATAACATCTTGAAAACGGTTAACATGTATATTTCACCGAACAAAATATTCTACAAAGAGCACTTGAACCACCAAAAATGACGTTAACTGAATTTTTCACATTGTGTCAAAAATCTGATGTGTTCGGCCAATTCGCAAAAACATTATTATATACCGATGTTCCACGCTATTTTACATGGAACAAATTAGGTAAAAAATGGGAACCGCGTAAACAAGGAGAACCACATCCTTTAGTCGTAGGCATATTCATAGCCAAGACATTAGGACGACTCTAAACAGTACATCCCAAACAACGTGAATGCTTCTTTTTACGTTTGTTGTTGGTGAATGTTCCAGGACCAACTTCTTTCGAATTTTTTACGAACAGTTTAATGGTCGAGTGTTCAATACTACACAATGATGCATGTCGCGAGTTGCAGTTGCTGGGGACGACAATCATTGGAAACCTGACACTTGCTGATGCAGCGTTGATATTCACGCCGAATATATATTCGTCAACTGTTTGCAATTATTTTAACTACATGTTATCCAACACAGTCATCGATTTGTGGGAAAAATATAAAAACAGTATGACTGAAGACATACTACACCGAGTTAAACAAAAAACCTATGCCCAAATCTAGATTTCACACTAGAGATGTAAAATGACGCGTTAGTGTTAATCGAAGATTTATGTATTTTAATCTAAATTTACCACTTAATCATTATGGAATGCCATCACCTGATCGCCCGGCCACGGACTTAGTTAACAGTGATCTGAAACGAGAACAACAGTATAACAATGTGGACTTAGCTACAATCATTGCGATAATGAGCCATTACTGACAGCAGAACAAAAAAAAATATTTATAATCGTATTATGCTGACTGTTTATGCTGAACAAGGCGTTTTTTTTTTCCTTGGACGCACCAGGTGGAACCGGTAAGACATTTTTAATATCGTTGATCTTTGCGAAGGTACGGTCGCAACAGAAAATTGCATTGGCAATTACTCGTCAGCATTGCTGCCACTTTGTTAGATGGTGGGTGAACTGCACATTCAGTACTTAAGCTGCCACTAGACATTCATAACAAACCAAACGCAATGTATAACATTAAAAAAAAATCGGATTGGCTGCAGTATTGCAAAAGAGTTCAATTATAATTTGGGATGAGTGTACTATAGCTCATAAACATTCGCTCGAAGCATTTCATAGAACTATGCAAGATTTGAAATGCAACGATAAACTTTTCGGTGGTACTGTCCTGGTGACTTCCGACAGACATTACCAGTGATTCCTCGCTCTATTTTGCCGATGAGATTAACGCATGTTCAAAACAATCGTTTTTATGGCGGAATGTCGAAACACTTCGATTGACATGAACATGCGAGTACAATTGTAAAATGATCCATCGGCACAAGTATTTTGTAAGCAATTTCTGGATATTGGAAAAGGTGAAATAGAACTGCATCGAAATACAGAATACATCAAATTGCCAGACAAATTCTGCACTGTTGTTCACTCAAAAATGAACTAATTTAGAGTGTGTTTCCGGATATATCAAATAATTACTCAGATCATAATTGGCTCAATAATCGTGCTTTTTTGGCAGCGAAAAATGTTGATGTCAACGAAATTAACTTCCAAATACAACAGTTGTTGCCAGGTAATCTGATGTTGTGTTTTAAATCAACAGACACTTTTTGTAGATGAAAATGAAGCCGTAAGTTTTCCAACTGAGTTTTTGAATTCTTTGGACATACCAGGAATGCCACCACACAATCTTCGGTTAAAGATTGGTTCACCGATTATTCTACTTCGGAATTTGAATCCACCTAGATTATGCAGCGGTACACGTTTGGTCATCAAAAGGATCAACGGAAATGTTCTTGAAGCAACTATTTTGACTGGAAAGTTTAAAAGAGAAATAGTCCTGTTGCCACGTATTCCAATGATACCGTAAGACCAAGCGTGGTGGTGTAACGGCTAGCGTTCTGGCCTCGCATTCGGGAGGACGGTGGTTCGAATCCCCGTCCGGGCATCCAGATTGGGTTTCCATGGTTTCCCAAATCACTCCAGGCAAATGCCGGGATGCTTCCTTCAAAAGGCCATGGCCGAATTCCTTCCCATTCCTTGCCCCCCATCCTTTCCCGTCTATAAAGACTCGCTGTTAGAGAGACATTAAGCAGATTAAAAAAAAGATACCGTGAGAATCTCAAAACCATTTAAAGGCTTCGATTTCCGATTCGTTTGGCTTTCGCTATGACTATAAATAATTCTCAAGGCCAAAAAAATGTCCGTTTGCGGCTTGGACTTCGAAAATAC
>JARYHS010010269.1:0-33977 GCA_031002005.1 Vandiemenella viatica
CGATTAGGGAATGGAATAGAAAGGATTTACCTGGCGAGTAAACTTAAAATCCGACAGGAGTAGCTTTCGATAAAGCACTCCAGCCATCCTGATCTGGGTTTTCCATGGTTTTCCCGGATCACTCCACGCGAATGCGGGGATGGTTCCTCACAATAGCCCATGGGCGCCTCCTGCCATATCCCTTATAACCCTTCCAAACCATAACCCTTTTCGATAGGTGCAATGCACCCTCCGCCACACACTTTTAGTGAATCGCGGAGTAATAATAATAATAATAATAATAATAATAATTAGAGGCGGGAAAGAATGGGAGTGAAAGCAGGGTAAGGAATTCGGTCGAGGTCTCCTACAGGAATCATTTCGGCATTCTCTGGAGTGATTTCGGGCAGCGATGGAACAAGCGAAATCTGATAGGCCGGACGAGAATGCGAACCCACACCTCCGGAATGAGAGGCCAGAACGTTACCGCTCATCCACTACGCTCGCTGTATATTTTGCGCGTGCAGAAGCTAATGTTATTTGTCACCAATGGCGGACTTGGGCTCGTCGACTTTCCAATAAAAATAGAGCTTTGTTGATAACAATAGAAAAAAACATGTCGTTTAAGGCAAAAGGTGATACAGGCAGGAAAGTGCTGGCGGAAATAGAACGGGGTATCACGGAAACAGGGAGGGGGATGTACCAACCTTTATCTTCCATAAATATTAACAGAAACGTTGGTCGATGCACCAAGTGTTTTACCAGAAGTTCCACAAAGAAACAAAAGTACCAAGTGCATAGAGCAACAGCTACCAAAACAAACCGTATAAAAACCCTTAATCCAACAGATTAGAAAAAATGTTATGGTAGAATTTAAGTGACATATGTGTACCATCGCCGATTAGATTACATCAGCTATATAGATTTTTATAAATGATTTAATCCTTACAGGCAACAAGAGATGCAAAATCCATTTGGAAAGCAATGTTGAATGTAATTTATGTATGCATATACCTACAGCTATGCCAGAATAATATTGTGTTCAAGTTTTCAAGAAATTTGGCGATGGTTACGTTTCAAACTTTCTAAAATTTTAAACATGATTCAAGTAATTAACAGCTACGTAAAAGGCTACTAACGAAAGAAAAAAGTAAAAGAGACCACATTTTTATTTTAATAATGTTTTAATTCGCAAAACTCTCCAGTCACCACAGCTGTTAAAGAAATTCAGAGTTTTCCAGTACACAATTTATAACTTGGATTTTATTTTCCAGATATTGTGAGTGTTAAAATGTAAACAGTCTTTCCCGGCAAACGCACCAACATGGAGCACACGAATACCATTCAGCGAACAAGTATAAAATTCTCTAACTTGATCAAAAATATACTGAGGATGTTACTGTAAACTATTTTACTTAAAGATAACAGGTTGCGACATTGTACCTTATCTTGAAATATTAATTAAATTGAGTCTGGATACTTCTTGCTTACCAGAGGACTGTAGAAGTGTGATATTAGTACCGGTACATAAAGGAGGGGTGACAAATAGAGTCGAAAATTATAGGCCAATCAGTTTGACATCGGTGATAAATAAATTAATGGAGAGATTGATATACAACCACATCAAGAATATATGTGAGAATCGTAAATGGTTCTCAAGTCGGCAACATAGCTTTAGGCAGTGATATTCGTGAGAAGGTCTTTGACAGAGTGAACCATAAAATTGTGGTAAATAAGGTAAAAACTATTGCAGTTGATGAGAAAATTATTTGCTGGGTAGAAAAATTCTTAAAACCTAAAAAGCAAAACGTTATGGTAGAAAATGCAGTTTCAAAAGAAGTTGAAGTAATAATGGGAGTGCCACAGGGTAGGGTGTTCTTTATTGCTAAACGTTATTCTAATGATTTTAAAAAAAAATTAATTTAATTGCAATGGAGCACACGCTCCGGTGGCAATTTCCCTACAAACCCAACTTCCCCCTATCGTGCACCCACCTACATTTGCCCTCTACAAATTTTAATTTTACATTCTTTTAACGTTTTCGGTAAGTTATTCATCAATCCCCTCAGTAATTCATTCCGATCCCTTACACCCTTACCTTAAAAAGAAAATCTTCCCACACCTTTGTGCCTGAAACTGGTGCCACCTTGGGATCATGGTCATCTTTTCCCCTCCATGAACTACTTTTCATACCTACCGTATCTTTCCATGCCTCATCGCCAGTATACGCCCTGTACACTCCCATCACCCTCCTCATCCCCCTCCTGTCTTGCAATGAATCCCATTCCAGCTCCTTTATCATATCTGTCACTGATTACATTCTGCGATAATTTCCAGAAACAAATCTAGCAGCCCTTCTTTGCACCGTCTCCAAATCCTGTATTTGATACTCAAAATGTGGGTCCCATACTACACTACCATATTCAAGCAATGGTCTGACCAAAGTTTTGTAACCCAATTCCTTGACTTCTCTCGTACATCCCCTCATCACTCTCTCCAACAAGTGCAGGATTTTGAAACCTTTTCCTACCACCTCATGTCCCAGTTAAGCTTGTTATCAAATGTAATGCCAAGATATTTACATTTCAAGTCTTCAGCAAGAAATTCTTTCCCCACCTTATATTCATAATTAACCTTTTTTATTTGTGTATCTAATTAGCTGACTCTTCTTTGCATTTATCTTCATCTCATGTTTACCAACCCAACTAGATATCCTGTCCAGATCACCCTGCAACTGTTTACAGTCCTCTATCGACTTGATCCTTTTATACAGCATTATGTCATCTGCAAACAATCTAATTTCAGATAGTAAACAATCAACACAATTATTCATTAGAATAATGAATAGCAATGGTCCCAATACGCCACCCTGTGGCACTCCCATTTTTACTTCCACTTCCTTTGATACCGCATTTCCTACCCTAACTTTCTGTTTTCTACCTTTTAAAAATTCTTCTACCCAGCTAATCACTTTCTCATCCACTCCAACAGTTTTTACCTTATTTACTACCATTTTGTGGCTTACTCTGTCAAACGCCTTTGAAAGATCTAGTGCTACACTATCAATTTGGCCTCCCTTGTTGATGGTTTGTTATTAGAAATTAAATTGATTGCAGGTGACATAATCTATATATATAAAGATGAATGTATGTATGTTTGTTTGTTTGTTCTTCACACAAATCCACAGTTTTCATCCGATCTCCATGAAACTTTTCACACTTATCCTTTGAAACAACTAGAAAAATACTGTCTACATTTGGTTGAAAAATTATCTGTATAAATAATACATGTTGTCTCAAAATTTCTAAATATTACTGAACGGTGATAGACAGACGCGTTGGATATGGATGTCTCTGTACTGTTTTTCCGTGTAGCGGCCAGGCAGCTCAGTGGTTAAAGCCCTTGCTTTTTTAAGTTTGGGTCGTGGTCCCCGGTTCAAATCTCCGTGGAGGCTAAGATTTTTAAAAATTGTTTTTCATCGTAAGAGTCACGCCTGGGACGTCGGTTGTTCGGATTGAATGTTAAATTGTAGATATCACAAATTTAGGGGTGCACTGCAAGGCAAATCGTAGGTAGGTAATCTTGCAATGCTGTAGGTATAAATTATGTTGATACCTCAGGGATTGTTAGCAGTCAGTATGTGTGTGATCTGTAGTAATCTATCTACAAAGATGAATATATGTATGTTTTTATTGTTTTTTTGTTTGTTTGTTTGTTAGTTTGTTTGTTCTTCATACAAACCCAAAGTTTTCATCCGATCTCACTGTCACTTATCCTTTGAAACAAGTGGAAAAATACTGTCTACATTTGGCTGAAAATTTTCCCGTCGAATCGAAGTTGTCCGGTTCAAATAGTGCAATTAGGAGCAGAGAAATTCGTAATTAAAATGACAGAAATGATGGCGAAATATTCGTAACTTGAATTGTGTCGACACCCCGCAGTATGCCTCGATAATCGGCAATACTCCCCGCTCTAGCCGGTTCGCCAGGCAGTTGGCGCTTTAGCTCAGGGGTCCGCGGTAGCCTGTCAAGCATGCAGCTCAGGTTCTAATCTTCTTCCCAGCAACTACGATTATTTAACTCACTTTTCTTCAAGTTTCCAGTGTATTCTAGACCAATGATGTCAAAGATACGGCCCGCGGGCCGCATCCGGCCCCCGGACCCTATCAATACGGCCCGCGATCGCTATGTGACACAGAAAGAAGAATCACGTTTTTAGAGCTTTTAGACTTCACTCGATTCCTCTACGGTAGTTTTAAAGTTTTTATTTGAATCTGGCCCGCCTACACATTATAAATTTAACATACGGCCCTCTGCATAATTGAGTTTGACACCTATGTTCTAGACCAACTATCTATTCTTTGGTAAAACAAGAATAATTTCGAATATTCTAGCAGAGTGTTCTAGAAGTTTCCATTCATACCCGCCTTTATCCTTTCCCTTGGAGAGAGCATATGTTAGCGGGTCCATTGGAGCTCGCGTCAGTTAACAGTAACGCACAGATCATATCACTGCAACGGAATCGGAGAAAGCACAAACAATGCCACCGAAAAAAATGAAATCAATAGGACAAGTAAATCCGAAAGTTAAACAAACAAAACGGATGCGGGCATCTGAAACATCTGAACAGCACGATGCTCGCCTTGAACAAGTTCGGATCAGGGCTTCCACGTCCCGTGCTGTTGAAACGACAGAGCAAAGAGAAGCTCGGGTTGATCAAGAGCGAATTAGAGTTTCCACGGCGAGGGCTGCGGAAACACCTGAACAAAGGGAAGCTCGCGTCGAACAACAGCGAATTAGTGTTTCCACAGCGAGGTTTGCCGAAACACCGGAGCAAATGGAATCTCGCGTCGAATAATCTCGAGTGAGGATAAATCAGGCGAGAGAGAGACTCCGACAGGGTAACCTGAGATTGGGGGTGTTTCATTATGATCCTCAGTGTGGTTACCATACACATCCAAATGTTCTGATTGGGAAGATGGATGTAGTATGTGGTTATTGTCAAGCAAAAAAATTCCGTGGCGAACCAGCTGGAATGTGTTGCTCGAACGGGAGAGTCAATTTGACACCTCTTCAAAAGCCACCTGCTCCTCTGAGTTCGTACATTTCTGGAAATAACCACGAATCGAAGCATTTTTTGAAAAACATCCGGAAGTACAACTCTGGCTTCCAGATGACTTTGTTTGGGACAAACGTGATCGTTGGAGATGAATTCATGCCTACATTCAAGGTGCAGGACCAAATTTACCATCGAGTAGGCTCTGTTCTTCCGCTTCCCGATGAGGACCCAAAATTCTTGCAAATTTATTTCATGAGCGAAGAAGAATCTCAAGCTGATCGACGGTGTGAAACAATACCCGAAACTCGACGAGAGATTGTTTTAAATCTGCAAAGACTGTTGCATTCACGGAATTACTTAGGCTGTTCAAGACAGCTTTGGAGAGGATGCCTACGGATGAATACAAGGTGGTGATAAAAGCTGACAAACGTCCGCGAGGAGAACATGAACGGCGGTTTGATGCGCCCACAATCAACGAAGTCGCCATTGTCATTTCCTGACAAGACTGTGATAGGCGAGATATCGTCTTACAGAGGAGGAGCGAAGGTTTACAGCGGGTATCTGAAACGCACCGTTCATATGACGCTTTACAGTACCCGCTAATATTTTGGGAAGGAGAGGATGGCTACCATTTCAACGTCATGCAAACAGATCCCTGCACTGGACAAACCACTCAGAAGAAAGTATCGTCGATGGATTACTACACTTATCGCATCATGATACGCGACAATTCTTCAAACCACTTACTCAAGTACCGAGATCTTTTTCATCAATTTGTGGTCGACATGTACGCAAAAGTGGAACGTGAGCTCCTTCTCTTTATCAGGCTAAATCAGAAACAGCTTCAAGCTGACGACTATCTTCATCTGCGGGACACAATCGCCAGCAACAGGAACGTTGCAGACATTGGCAGAATGGTTATACTGCCAGAGACGTTTACGGGGCGTCAAAGGCATATGCACGAGTACGCACAAGACGCAATGGCATATGTACGAACACACGGACGTCCGGAACTAATTATCACATTTACATGTAATCCAGCGTGGGAGGACATCACTGAAAACCTGTACCCCGGCCAAAGTGCAACTGACGGACATGACATCATAGCAACAGTTTTCAAACAGAAACTGGCAAAACTTATTGATGTCATTAAAAATTGTCATATTTTTGGGGAAGTTATATGTTGGATGTATTCTGTCGAGTGGCAGAAAAGAGGGCTTCCCCACGCGCACAACTTAGTTTGGCTTAAGGAGAAAATTCGACCTATCGACATCGACATGGTCATATCAGCGGAGCTACCTGACCCTGACAAAGATCCTTTACTCTTCGACGTGGTATCGAGAAATATGATTCATGGACCATGTGGGCCGTTGAATTCTCATTCCCCGTGCATGAAAGACGGAAAATGCACGAAAAGGTACCCGCGGCCGTTTGTGAATGAAACACAAACCGGGAATGACGGTTACCCTCTGTACAGACGACGCAGCCCCGACAACAGAGGATTAAAAACAAAAGTCATGGTTAAGGTCGATAATCGGTTCACTGAAGTTGAAATTGGCAATAGGTGGGTGGTACCGTACTCCCCAATCTGTTAACATGATTCAGGCCCACGTAAATGTAGAATACTGCAGCTCGAAGGGCAGTGACATGGCTGTATTGGCGTCGAGGATCCCAATGCGGGGGACGAGGTAATGCAATATCAACTGGGAAGGTATATTAACAGCAATGAAGCTATCTGGTGACTTCTCAATTTCCCAATCCACGAACGCTACCCGACGGTCTTACACCTAAGTGTTCATCTAGGAAATTGACAGCGAGTTTATTTCACCGAAGCTACAGCACGCGAAAGAGTACTGCAGCCGCAAAACACAACCTTAACATCATTCTTCAAACTCTGCGAAGAAGATCCCTTTGCCGAAACGTTGTTATACGCGGAGGTGCCGAAATACTACATGTGGCAAACACCCACAAGAACATTCTGCAGACGAAAACGCGGTGCGCGAATGACCGAAAATCCAGGCGTTTTTGTGACTGACGCCATTGGACGTGTATACACCGTCCATCCCAACAACGCGGAATCTTACTTCTTGCGAATGCTCTTGAACACTGTCCGAGGACCAAAATCGTTCGCAGATCTGAAAACTGTTAACGGTGAAATCTGCGAAACGTACCGTGAGGTGTGTCAAAGGAGAGGTCTATTGGAAGATGACCAGCACTGGGATACTACGTTAGTCCGAGGCATCCATCAATACCTTTCCGCAGCAGCTCAGATATCTTTTCACAATAATCATAACGACCTGCGCTCCATCTAGTCCAAGAAATCTATGGGTAAAATATAAAGAGAATCTCAGTGAGGATATTTTAAGAGCCGCACGCAGAACTCAGCCGTCCATAAACTACTGCGCTGCAATATTTAACCAAGCACTTATCAGTTTGGAAGACAAACGTGTTTTGATCGCAGGGAAAACCCTTATTCAGCTTGGCCTTGACGCGCCCAATCGCGATGGTCAAGAAGTGCTAGATAGAGATGTTTGGAGAGAAAATAACTACGATACCGTTGAACTCCAAACGTTCGTTGAGCAGAACAAGCCCCGCTTAGTTCATGATCAACGACATGCTTTTGATGCAATCATACGTCTTATTGACAGCCAAGAAGGAGGTATTTTTTTCTTAGATGCACCAGGAGTGACAGGAAAAACGTTTCTCATCAACTTGCTACTTGCAGAAGTTCGTCGGCGGGGTGAAATCGCTTTGGCGTTAGCTTCATCCGGGATAGCATCCACATTGTTGGTTGGTGGACGGACGGCACATTCTGCTCTTAAGCTGCCATTAGATCTTCACCACACCGAGACCCCAGTTTGCAATATCAGTAAGTCCTCAGGTCATGGCCATTTATTAAAACGTTGCAAGCTCATCGTGTGGGATGCTCACAAACGCGCTCTGGAGGCGTTGGATCGGACGATGCGCGACATCAGGGGCAAACAATCAGCTCATCGGGAGAGCAACGGTAGTGCTTTCTTTAGACTTCCGCCAGAAACTACCAGTCATTCCTCGATCAACGCCAGTAGATGAGCTCAATGCTTGCAACAAGGCGTCATCGCTTTGGCGACACGTCCAAACTAAAACCCTAAAAACAAGCATGCGAGTCCATTTGCAAGGAGACATAGGTGCCGAGGTATTCGCCAGTAGCTGCTCCTACTAGGAGAGGGCAATTTTCCAGAGGATCCATCTACGGGACTCATTCGTTTCCGCCAGATTTCTGCACGGTTCTGCCATCAGTGGACGACCTGATTGACACAGTTTTCTCAAACAAAGGTGAAACCTTCAAAGACCATCAATGGCTTTTGTGAGAGAGCGATTCTTGCCCCGAAAAAAACGACAGTGTCAATCAAGTGAACGACATCATTCAGGCAAAGGTTCCAGGATCAATCGTAACCTACACCTCCATCGACACCGTGGTGGACATTGAACAAGCTGTATTTCACCCCACGGAATTTCTGAATTCATTGGAACCTGCCTGGAATGCCTCCACACAAACTACACTTGAAAATTGGCTCCCCAATAATTCTTTTGCGCAACATTGACCCTCCCAGGCTGTGCAACGGGACGAGGCTTTCCGTTAAAACATTGCTTCCGAATGTCATTGAAGCAACAATAATTACCGGAAACGCTAATGAGAGATGTCGTTTTTATACCACGTATTCCTATGATACCCGGCACAAATGATTTGCCCTGTGATTTTAAAAGATCGTAATTCCCCGTTCGACTTGCTTTTGCCATGACTATCAATAAGGCTCAGGGACAATCGCTAAACGTCGGTCGGCATAAACTTGGATACACCGTGCTTTTCACATGGTCAGCTATACGTAGACTGCTCAAGGGTTGGGACGCCAAGTCAAATTTGGATTTACAGCACCACACGGAAAAACTAAAAATGTCGTGTATCAGCAAGCTTTTACTACGTGTTTACTAAATAACCGTAACATCCGAGATCAGGCTAACCTACATATTGTGATGACAAGGCAC
The DNA here is from genome assembly GCA_031002005.1 of Vandiemenella viatica. Classification (NCBI taxonomy): domain Eukaryota; kingdom Metazoa; phylum Arthropoda; class Insecta; order Orthoptera; family Morabidae; genus Vandiemenella; species Vandiemenella viatica. The sequence continues at coordinate 9,064 of JARYHS010010269.1, forward strand.
TATGCACTCTTTATCGCGGATTATACGAAATGTAAGGGCCAAAGGCATTTGCAGCCCTTTGAAAGGCTACCTGCGCCACTCTGTTCCAAACTCGACTCTCGGGCCAACAAAAACCTTCGCGGGGGTCACCCTCGCTCTCGGCGACAAAATCACCACCAAACAAACAACCAATGGAAGGGTAGCTAATTTTCTGATTCTTTGTTCCCGCATAAAAAAAACCTTTCGTCTGGTTTAAATAAGAGACCCTGCTTTTCCTTCCTAACCAAAATCACTCGGCATACGGATATTGTAGACGACACGTCTCTCCAACTCCACTTCGCTCCCTGCTGCGCTGCCTTCGCCTTGAAAAGGATATTGCCCATCCTCAGTACTTTTGAACTTAAAGGAATATTTTCAGCTTTTCTGGGATTGGATCGAACTTTGCAGAATTGTGTATAAGTTACTACACAGTTCAACAAGGTTCCAGAAAGTTTTCAGTTAGACAATTTTGTAAAAATTATGGAGCTTTCTGCCACATTCTACAAATTATATTCGGATTTCTTTACGCACTACGCCAGCGCTGTGGATATTTCGTAGGCAAGCCTCGCTTTCCAAGCGGACTGGGATGGGCTATTCACGAACCAGTCTTATTTCTTGCAAATTTAACCCTACACACCTTCTAAAAAATAGAACTTATATAATATTCATTCACGTGACTAAAATCGGGCGAAGCCCGCAAAGCTAGCGGGCAAGTCCGCTAGTAATTGATATTGTTAATAGGTGTGTGTACTGTTTCACATAAATAGCAACTAACATGATATAATATGTAGTCGCAAAATTACAGTGAAACTTATCATGGTAACTGGTTTTTAAGAAAATAACTGGTTTTTAGATGCTGGTAACAAGTGTATACACTGTTCCACATAATAAGTATTAATTAACTCGGGATTGTATGTGTAGATTACAGGAGATATTGGATATACTAATGGGTTGTAGCTAACTTGTCAATATATAATAATATTATCAATTATATAGTAATATTGAAATTAAAAATAAGTGTATGTACTGTTCCACATCCCCGAGATTATTCTCACATGGGATCAAAGTGAACATATTTATTTATCTAGTTCTCTGCAAATTAGATAGCTGAGCATTGGGAAAGTAAAACCGACAGGAGTAAAGACATTGCTAGTCAAGTTGCAGATTTGTGTTTCTTTCGCAGAAACAAAGCAATAAATCGAAGGCCCGAGTTGTAACTTACAAATGTTTCTACACTTGCTAGATGATACAATGGTGAAATATTAAATAGAAAAGCTAAAGCTGTGTCATTGTAAGACAAAAACATAATTAAAATAAAAAGACGTGTGCGTCGAGTGGAATAAGACAGAAATAAGAACTTCGTGTCAGAGAGGGAGAGAGAGTTAGTGAGAGTGATTTTACGAAAAGGGAGACATATTTAGTATGTTGTTTTCATAATGATATACTAAGTTTTAAAAATGTAAATAATAATAGCATAGCACTCGGCATTTCCCGTGCTGATTGAGTTGATTTACGACTCTATAATCTTTAGTTGCCCATTGTGAAACATACGTACCAAATTTTATTAAAAACACCTCAGTTGTTTCCAAAACGTAATGAAACGTAAACTCATCCTCATCCAACCGAAAGGGTGGTCGTTGGGATTTAAACATGCAACATTGTTAGATGTACAATTCTGGAAGAAAAAAAAGAGAGAAAGAGAACAAATTTTCAAAAAGTTGGATGTGTTGTCTGGCATGGGTAATAGCATCCCCGATTATACACTTGTCAGTGTATCTTAAATGTTGGTTTTGAAATTTCTTCCACCATCATTTGTAATTATTTTTGTTTCATCAAACGAAGTCATATGAAAGTATGAGTTAAATTTTCAAATTTTGCTGACAAAAATTTAGATTTTTGGCTTATAAGCATTATGATGGATGCTAAAGATTCAGTTGGTGTATTCAATTCGGGCTGGACAATTTTTCCACTGCACGAGTTTCACTAATTGTAGATTTTATTATGCCTAATATAATGTGGTAGCGCTACCGAACGAATGCCATTCATATTATTACCGAACACCACTTTTGCCGTCTTACTATTTTTAATGCTATTATTTAATACATTATAATCGCTCTACAATAGAAACAAATAGCAATAATTTTTATTTAGCATTAACGATACAGAAAAACCTAGTATAAATTTTATATGTTTAAAACAGCGAATTTCGTTATCTTCGTGCTAGTGTAATTTCTAGTCCAGACACTATAACTGACATCATATAACTACCAGTTACGAAAATGTTTCTGTTGGATTCTGATCCACGGATATACTTCCTTTGGTAATTAAAATTCTTATTTTCTTATTCCAGGCAGAAGATTATTCCAGACATATGGAATATAATGCTGGAAGTTTTCTCGGCGTCACTTGACAATGCCGACAGAGCCAATGACCGCCGAAACGTAGTGTTTTATCAATGGATTCACTCAGCTAATTACACGAGATGATTTTATTAATAATAATTACAGTAATTAGTTCAACTTAAAAATATAAATTCGAACCAAAGATACTCAATATCGTTATCTTTGATTCTTGCTTCCTTGTCCTTCTTATTGTTAGTTCCATGGACCACAATGAAACGTAAAACATTCTCGGAGCTGATGGCATAAGCTAACTGCTGCTGCTATTATTAATTCTCATTTCAAAACTAAATAATAAATTAAAACTGATATATACAGAGCGTATTATAAAAATTGCACAAAGATAGAGGTGTTCAAAAAATCCTGATTGTTAAAAATTGTTAAACACGTCGCTGAGATAAATTTGATGGAGAAAATATTGATTAAAGGTATTGCTAATGAAATTTTGTATATACAGGGAAATGTCAATCTAACCTCATGAGGAGGTACAAATTAAAATTAAACCATAAGCTACATACACAGGAGGCTGTTAATATATCATAGAATCAAAGGAAGAGATTCTCTTAAGACAAATAAGGCATAAGTGTTATTCTGTGCAGGTGGTAAGAAAGTGAGCCGGAAGAAAGACTTAAAGGAATGAAACGGTGCAACGAGTGGGTTGCACTTCTGGGGGGGGGGGGGAATATTGCATTTTCCTGTGGTTAAGTGTGAAAAAATAAACTAGTAGAAATCGACATAAGGAAATACAAGAAGGAATTTTGATCAGATGGAAATGGGGTAGAGAGATTAACATTAGAGTCAGAAGGAACTGGTTAGCAATTATAGTAAGAATAAATGTAACTTGAAACAATAACAGGTGTAGGTAGGAACCGGAGAAACCTGTTAAGAATGTTTGTTTACTTATATGTTGGATGAGGTGAATTAAATTCACTTCACTTAAGAACAATTCGTTAACAGGAACATAGAGACGATACTACATATTTAAAAGGCAAAGAGCAATTAACAGTTACAACTACGGCAGCAGAGGCAGACCCACTGGACATGCCTCGAGCAAACACCAGCGCGGGGGCAGACCCACCAGATGACGATCTGCTGGCGCAGCTGTCACTCATTGAGGCTCTCTGAGCCACCGATGAGCCCTCATCACAGAGGCTGCACAACAAGCAAGCAACAGGGTTCGGCGATAATGTGGGGTAAACCGGATGCTACGCCTCTAAAGCCAACTATGACGGTGAGTGCTTACGGGAATAGGTTACTTCATATCAATGTTAAAAATACTGAAAATTTTAAACGTCCAGGCAATTTTGTCAGCAAGTTTTGGCATTTTAAAAGAGCAAATTTCCGTGATTATTTCACATGAATCAACACCGGCTGTAAAATTCCAGTTGTAGGCCCCCTCCATCATTCTGCAGTCAAACTCGGATTAAATATTAACATGTTGTTGATTACAGAGGGTGGAGATAGGTTTCACTACTACTGTCAGGATCGTAATGGATATATATGTTTATTTAAAGGAAATTAGAATATTTTATTGGAATTCATTTCAGTAGCGAGCAGGCCAGTCTTCGCACGCGCCGAGCTGAGCGTAGTGTTGTTTGTTAGGAATGTGCTGAGACGCTGACTCGATCGATATTACTGGTTGGAACTGACTCTCTGACGTCAATAAAGTTCACCTTCGAGGTAGCAACGAGTTATTAGCTCTCACTCTGCGGGCAGTCATCGACGAGTAGATAGCTTATTCTCCGCGGGTAGCTTTCATTAGCTAGCATGGGTTTCTAACAGTAAAACCGACTCTCTTCGCTCAAGTCTGTTCACCATGTAGGCCCTGCAAGATCATGGGGGCGGCATACCATCAGCCATTTAGCTTGCCATCCAATAATACAACAATCCATTAGTCTACGAGTTATTACTCAGTCAGATGCAATTAGCATCTTAGATAGGCGCTGTCGGGAGGATCCTCGCAGTCATGTTATCGGCTGTATGTTCACGGCTTTCAATGACATTAAATGGGACCTCATAACCGCTAGATGCCTGTTATCATTCATAATAGGATAGAATCTCAGCTGGTCATCTAACACGTACCAGCCTTCCCCTATCCTGGTTGCCGAACCTACTAATCGGCTGGTGCCATATTATTCCTGACAAATTACATCTTATTAATTAGCCCACAAGACGCAAGAGCTCAAGATCATCAAGATAGAAGAGACTTCTACAGCTGCAAGAACGCCACGAGGTTAGTTAAACTCTCCTCTAGAGTCCCACCACAGTTAAAGTCAACAACGAACCCAAATCTATCCCTCGGCTACCCTGTCAGTCCTGTCAGTCAGATAGGGCTCTTACACTGTTGTCAAGAAGTGGAATTCGTCATGTTATCGTACACTGGCGATCAGAACTGTGGGATGGAGTCGAAATCTGGGCTTCTAGATGGGAATACCTTCGTAGGCATCGTAGCAAAGAAGAATTTTGGAGCAATATTGGATGGTAAAATAATAAACATGGTACAGACGTGCGAAAGAGAGGAACGGTCATAATGTTAATCAGTTACGGCAGAATATATCGGCGACGGGGCAGCATCAACCAGCTACGCAAGGTCGGCAGCAGACAGCAGACGCTGACGGGGCAGGTGTTCCATGACGACGGCGGTGACATCGTGTAAGCAGCGGCAGTACCAGCTTCACGACTACAAGCAGATCCAAGGGGCAGCGAATCTCCAGAAAGCAGAAAAGCGGTGTGTTTTAGAGGCATGCATGTGTAACAATAAATTTTGGATGATTTGCGCGAAAATTGTGAGATTTTTTAAAGTTATAAAGTGTTTTCGCTGAATCAAAATTAAATAAATTCAAGATAGTAATTACGCAGACGCTTAAGTATGAGTAACTCACGGATTTGTGACAGTAATAATATAAAAAAATTCTCGCAGTGCAGAGATCAGTCAAAAGATAGCGGGTCAAAATTGCGAAATTACAAATCTCTCAGTCAGTAGAACAAAAGATGCATCTTGTTTGTTGAAACACGAGCAATTAAATTGTCTGAGTTCAAATCGATATAAGCGGGTAAATCGCAAACCGGAAAATCAATCATTCAGTTTAACAGTTTTAAAATCATGTATTCTGATGAACTGTAGTTTCGAGTGAAAGAATTGCTTCCAAATAATTTGAAGAGTCATAGTAAAGATTATAAATTTCAGTATAAGATTTTGTGATTGTAGCTACAGTTCTGATCGAATGGATCCACGAGCAGAGCAGTAACTCATTAAAAATTGTATCAGAATATTAATTTGATTAAAATGTGTAGTGAAAAAGATAAATGTTTGGAATTCTTTTCTAATTCAGAAGCAATATAAAGTAAAATATTATTGGTCTACATTACTTCAAAAATAATTTAATGTGTTTTGTGCATGTTTAACATAAGATTGAATATGGGTTAAATTGAATGCATGATGGTATAAAATTTAGAAGAATGGCTCAATGGAAGAACGCGCATTTTGCTTCAGTAAAATCAAATTTATCTGGAGTGATAAAAATTTCATTAAACTGATTAATTTGATGTTTTAAAACGATAGTAAAATGTATTTGGAGTAAGTAAGACTTAAAATGTTATCTATTGTCTTGTATTAAAAGTGTACGTCTGCAATAGTTTATGAAGTGCTATAAATTTTGAATCGGAATAATAATTAATTAGAATATTTCTGCGGAAAAGACTGCATAATTTTAATGGCGTAAGTGTTCTTTAATAGTAAAAAGTTATATTGGTAAAATGGAGCGATAAAGAATAATCGATTGACTGAAAACGAAAAATACACGTATTAGTATTTTCTCTTCAAATTCTACGTTCGACTATAGGATAGCATAATATTTTGTCGAATATGAGATGATAAATACAAAAACATTTGTTCAGAGAGGCAAAATTATGGTTCAAATCTGGTAACGGAACGGAAAATACATTTCGTGTGATGAACTGTATCAATTACATTTTTGAATTGACCCCAAATGGTAGATAACAGTTAGGAAATAAATTATTCCTTCAAACCATGTTTCTAGAGTTTATGATAACTTCAAAAAAATATAATCAGACAATCTTCCAGAAAAGTAAAAGATCGCGAATTGCGGTCAGATGATTTGGTTGAACAAGTTAATGTTTTGACCGAAGGCGCCCGGACAAAGCTATTAACTTCGACGAAATCCATGTAACTGTTAATTTGAGAAAAATGTACTGTTTACCAAAATAATCGGAATATTCTCGTTGTTTTCGGAAAAGAGGGTAACTCTCCTTTATTCAAAAATAGTGGTATCTATGAATAATTTTTTTGTACCATTTTAGAATTATTTCAATTCATGCATTTGGTGATTTTACAATGTGCTATAATTTTATGTTTAATTAATTTCATGTAAGAAAAGATTGAATACAGTAATCAAGTCAGAATAATCATTGGTTTGGCATTGGAATTTATTTGTCTTACGAAAGCTTGTCCAGTTGATTAGCCTCATAGCGTGAAATTAAAAGCATTTGTTGGTTAAATAATTAGAAGCATAAGTTGATATGTTAAGAAAAATAAACAGAGAGCAAAATAAGTATTAAAGTATTGCGTAGAGAAAATTATTGTTGGTTCAATTAAATAAAAGCATGGTGGTGTCGATGAAATGACTTTAAATAACAGAAAAGTAAAATCTAGTTTACATGTGATTAATTTACATGCAAAAGAACGCCATGAGAAAATGAACGCGCTGTTATGGTTATACATAAAACATTAAAGAATAAGAGTAATTTTATACACTGTCACGCGGTGATGAAAGACTAATATTCGAACATGATGCTGTGTCTAATAAATAAGGTGACTGAAATTATTGGTTATCAATAACTACGGTATTTTGAGGGAATGTTACGTGCTGAAGTGTGATAAATATATGTGCTAAAGTAAAAATTGATAAAGGTGCTAAGAAATATCCACTGGTTTGATTAATAGGTCTAATATGTGAGAGGTGCTGAAATAGATAACGCTGCAGCGGAAAGGGAATGCAATAGTGAGATAAATAAATTGTCGATGAAAGAGTCGAAATATTGTATGGTGCATATTGTAATGCATATCGCGGAAGGCGGTTGCAGAATTTTGACGGGTATCAGTACCACTTCGGGTTTTGGGCAACGTGTAGGAAAAGGGGGAAGAAACGGGCTATGGTGATTTCTGTAAAAATCCTTCCATGCCCCAGTCCTCAACAAAGGTATTTTTTAAGGAAGACTAAAATTACATTTCGTTCAATCGATGGAACGCAACCAGGCTATATGGGGAGACGTCCTTCTATGCCGTGATACGGAAGCGGTAAAATACTGTCTGATTGTTATCGAAATTCATTAAATATGTTCCAGACCATCGGGAAAAATTCGATTAAAAGTCAGAAGCAGGACTGGTATGAAGTCAGGAAAAGATAGTTCGGTTGAAACTTGATCTGCGCAGTCGCTACCTGTAATAAATAATTCTCCTTAAGTAACGTTGTGCCAATAAATATGTTGTAATGGTCGGAGTCGCGATCCGTACCTGTAATGGAAGCACCGGAGTAAAGCCGGACGAAAGGGGCCGAGCTTTGTAAATTTTGGGAGCACCCTGTATAGTGAATTGAAAATGTGTAAAACTGCCAACAGTAACTTCGACGGTTGAGCCAGCTCGTTCAGGCGAAGGCGAGCAAAATATCGCGAGTTCTGTAGAGTAGTAATTTTGCGAACAAGTAATGGATTACCAGTTGGAAATGAAATACGGGAAAATGAAATTTAGTGGCCACGGTATAACGAGTACTGTAAACAGACGATCAACTAGCACAAATTAAGATGAAGTTCTAAGACTGCGCGAAAAGCAAAGATTAGATATTGAGACGCTGGAAAAGTACGTGGTTAAACTCAAATGCATTCCAAGTAGCATAAACAAAGTAAGTGAACCAAGTAAGTCACAGCAGTAAGTGGAACTAAATAAGGGAAATTTAACGAATGAAGAAACCCTTTGCCCTAACACTAACGCCAGATCGCTAAATATAATAATATCGTGACGTAGCGCCCCACTAAGTTTATATGTCGCCTAAGAAACCCATAGCAACACCTGAAACGCGGTGAGCAAAATTGTAGTAACTGAAAAAAAATAAAATAAAAAAAAGTGAAAAAGAGAAAAACCAAATATTTTAACAAAAGGAACGTGTATTTATAGTTTACGTAAATCTAGATATAGGCCATACATTGAAAAGTTAAAGTCGTGTCTGACGAAATTGGAATTTATGTAGAGTAACTAAGTGGTCTAAGAATCCAATGATTCGAGAACGAACTAAACAAGTGTTATGTACAAGGCATAAATTTCGAACCAGCTGTGAAGTGACGATAACTAAGAGATTGTTATTCAAGAATCCTGTTAGTTTATTAGTTCAGCGTGGAATCGAAACCGAAAGTAGAGTTAGATATATGTAAGGAATTTGTGTAAGGTGATATAAAGTAAATCACCGAGTTGAAACTTACCTTTGCAGTTGTGAATTATTTTATGGCATGGATTAAGGGAGCTGTAAGGAAATTGTAATCTAAATAAATAAGCAAATAGTATCAGTAACGTAGACATGAAATACTAAAGGGTATTGTTTATTTGTAAAGAATGGGAAGGTAATGTAACCATAAAAAATTTAAAAAAACATTGTGATGACTTTGCAAAAATCTAGTTTAAAATGTGATATTTGATGGAAATGCTAGTTACATAGTCGTAGTCCCAAGTCATCGGTTAAGTCAAAGCCGAATGTGAGGTGAGCAAGTTTTCAATATAGTAATTTTCAACAGTCTGATTGGTTTTCAGGCATGATTCCCAATATATCGATAGATATATAAATATTTGATAAAATATAAGCGATGTATCAATCTGTTCTGAGCGATCGCGATTTCGCCTAATTTATACTAATTGTGTATAACTGTGAATTTCATATATTTAAGACAGGAATATTTATGCAAAACTAAATTTCACAATTATCAATTTCATTTTTACAATTATTGCTTTTAACATTCGAAGGAAAAATTAATTTTGCTACACTATGTATGAGTCTAGAATTCACTATGATTAGATTTAGGAACTATTAGAATCTTTTTCTGTTGGGAGTTTGAATTTCCAGCGACGCATCACTCGAGCGGCCACGACACGAGCAGAGGAATGCTTTGCTGACTTGCGGAAATCCAATCCTACATCCGCACTGGTCAACGACTCTCCACTTCCGCGGCTCAAGAGTGATCATCAAACATTAAGTACCAAAGACAATAATTGAACATTTCACACATTGACCATGTGGAATAATTTCAATGTTCATTTGTATTAGTTAACCTCATTAGTGTAACATCTTATTTAATATTTAATACTTCAGGAATTATTAACAGTGTCACATAATAGCTAGGAACTTAAACGATTTTACTCACTAGGGAAAGGCAGATCAATTCAAAACTTGGACAGCTCCAGAAAATCATTCGATTGGAATATAGTTCTCAATTATTCACACAGAACTAGTTCATTATAACTGTGCTTCAAAGTATCGTAATTCTAACCAACTTGGAAACATTTTATAATGTGATATGGTTTGAATTTCCATCTTCTTGGTGATAGCGATAATATCTGAAAATTAATTACTGTTCCAACATTCTGTAATTCAGGAAGTTTGTATATTTTAGTTTACGATAGGAAAATAAGTAGTAATACCTTTCGAAAGTTAAAGTAGTTTGTCTCGGGTTAACTTCTAAAACAGAGTTGTAACTAGAATAATATTCTCTTTTAACTTTTAGAAACTTAAAACAGCTAACAGGATTTGACTTAAAGTTTTGTTAAAATGTGGTGAATGGCATTCAGTATAACAGATACCAGACATTATGAAATATTTATGGATCGAGTGAATATTATAAAATGAATGAATGACATTTTCGTATACTGTGCTTGATAGCTAAAACATTATTTGTTCCAATATTTAATTCAATTTTTATAGATTATCAAGTTTACATTGCATTTCTAATACACGATATACACTTGGTAGATTCTAATTTAACAATGTGTATACTACACACCGATTAATTCAAAGATTGACAATTTTTCTAGCAATTCACTAGTAGTTAATAAGTGATTGATGTCTTCATAGACTGAATTCTTCAATGTTTGATTTTTATTAATTTGATATAATTCAATTGTATCCAACTGCAAGGATTAACCCGACATGCCAATTTTAACATTCAATTGGTTTAATAATTTTTCTGGAAGTAGACTAATTGGATTATGCACCACAACCCTCCTAGTTGTAAATTGTTAAGACGACATTTGGGGACAAAATGGCAGTTTTGGAAGGGGAGGGGTGTCAGGATCGTAATGGATATATATGTTTATTTGAAGGAAATTAGAATATTTTATTGGAATTCATTTCAGTAGCGAGCAGGCCAGTCTTCGCACGCGCCGAGCTGAGCGCTAGTGTTGTGTGTTAGGAATGTGCTGAGACGCTGACTCGATCGATATTACTGGTTGGAACTGACTCTCCTGACGTCAATAAAGTTCACCTTCGAGGTAGCAAAGAATTATTAGCACTCACTCTGCGGGCAGTCATCGACGAGTAGATAGCTCATTCTGCGCGGGCAGATTTCATCAGCCAGTATGGGTTTTCTAACAGTAAAACCGACTTTCTTCGCTCAAGTCTGTTCACCATGTAGGCCCTGCAAGATCATGGGGGCGGCATACCATCAGCCATTTAGCTTGCCATCCAATATACAATAATCCATTAGTCTACGAGTTTTACTCAGTCAGATGCAATTAGCATCTTCATATAGGCACTGTCGGGAGGATCCTAGCTAGTCATGATATCGGCTGTATGTTCACGGCTTTCAATGACATTAAATGGGACCTCATAACCGTTAGATGCCTGTTATCATTCATAATAGGATAGAATGTCAGCTGGTCATCTAACACGTACCAGCCTTCCCCTATCCTGGTTGCCGAACCTACTAATCATATTATTCCTGACAAATTACATCATATTAATTAGCCCACAAGACGCAAGAGCTCAAGATCATCAAGATAGAAGAGACTGCTACAGCTGCAGAACGCCACGAGGTTAGTTAAACTCTTCTCTAGAGTCCCACCACAGTTAAAGTCAACAACGAACCCAAATCTATCCCTCGGCTACCCTGTCAGTCCTGTCAGTCAGATAGGGCTCTTACAGTATATCATTCTACAAACGTTACTGTAATAGATTATTATACCTTAGAAGGAAATACAGAAAATATTTAGCTGACACACAGTGCTGGTTACTTGTTCTAGTGACTTAAATATAAAAGGAGGAATAGAAAAATAGTGAAATAAATTATGTACGCAAATATTCTACTATATTTTTATTTCATTTAATAATTTTACCGTTTTTTTTTTTTTTTTTTTTTTTTTTTTTTTTTTACCTACAAAAGGCACCTTCAGAATACAGCTGCCAAGCTTAAAAGTCGGAACCAGTTACTTCTTCAGCGTGTGGCAGCAACTTCATGGGGAGCTGATGCAAATACATTAAGAAAAACAGCCCCAGCCTTGGTTTACTCCACAACTGAATACTGCTTAATAGTTCTCACACTCAGTTGGTGGATGTTCAGCTTCGCCAAACAATGTGCATTGTAACTGGCACGCTTCTAGCTACACCTATTCAGTGGCTGCCAGTGCTCAGCAACATCCCACCACCTCACATCAGAAGGCAAAAGGTTCTAATAAGACTGTGGTCAAGAATTCTTAACAATGAGGCTCTTCCCATCCATGGAGATGTTAGGGAATACAAAACATGGCTGAAGTCGCGTCACCCTACCTGGAAGACTGCTGTCAGTCTAACATCTAACTCCTTCAGCCCTACAGGTAGCTGGTCAGCAGAATGGGCATCATCAACACCACAGGGCATAGTGCAAATTACCAATCCCTGCTCAAAACTACCAGGATTCAACATACTGAGGTCAATTTGGTGTAAATTAAATTGGACTAGATGTGGTTCAGGAAGAACTTCTTCATTCTCCACACCTGGGGCTGGGCAGATTCTCCATACTGTGGCTGCGGTGAGGTTTTACAAACTGTCACACATTGTGCAGGACTGCCCACTATGTGCCTTTCCTGGTGGTCTGGAAGACTTAAATTTGGCCACGCCAGAGGCGGTGGCTTGGTTGGAACGCCTCGACGTCACATTGTAGTGGTTGTGACTGGAGATCCTGTCTCAGTGGTCGGCTGTGGGGATTGTCCACTGAGCTTTGTGTATATATGTGTGTTTACTTTGAAACAAGATTGTTCATTGAATACAGTATAATTGTTGTTGAATGTTATAAATGTCATACAGCACCATACGCAAAATAAAATAAAAATTAAACTAAAAAAAATTATTTTTTTTGTTTCCTGGATTGCATGGTTAACCCAGAATTATACAAAATTTTAATGATGTAGTAACATATATTAAGCGATAGTCAAAATAATTTTTCGGGTTTACTCAGCACGGGTTAATGTCATTGTAGGAGGATAAAATTTCTTACATAAGTAAGCTACAGTGATTTAAAAAAGTAAAGGGTATATGTTTGAATATTCAGAAAAAAAAATCTCTTATAAGGGACACCCTATTAATCAGAAAGGTTGATTCACCCACACCCTATCCAGAACAGGTTGGGTTTGATGTTTAAGTACAGAATGTCAGTTATCTTTCTGATTTAGGCTGCATTTCAACCCAACCACAGCATCCACTTCTATGGCTGCTTGAAAATCCAAGCATCATCATCATTATCGTTGGAGACCATCTCCAGTTTCCCGAGTGAGGTTTAAGTGCCTACTTGTGTTTCTGTCTTGGTTGTTATGGACGATCATCTTCCACTGTCTCCTATCCAGAAAAGTTTCCCTGTCCGTAATATATTCCTAGTTCCAGCCCCTTCTCTCTATGTCTTCCTTCAGTTGGTCTGTCCATCTTCTTCTTGGTCTTTCCACTGGTCTTTTGCCCTCTATCCTTTTTTCCAAATAAGTTTTTGGTAGTCTTGTACTATTCACTCTGTTGACATGCCCAAACCACTTAAGTCTCGATGGCCTAAGTCTCTCTTCCATGGATTCTCTTAACTCTAGGTTTGATCTAATCTCATCATTTTTTATATGGTCAAGTCTAGTTTCCTGGATGGCCGTTCTAAGAAACTTCATTTCACAGGCTTGGATCTTGCTAAGGTCCTTTGATGTTAACGTGCATGTTTTCAAAGCATATGTGACAATAGGAATCAGATATGATTTGTTCAAGACAATTTTTGTTCTTCTGGGAACCTTCATGTCCCATATTAAGCCTCACATGGTACTGTAGAAGTTGGCTTCTTTGGTTACTCTATTCATTATTTCTAACTGACTTCTACTGTTACTAGCAATTATGTTCCCCAGGTAACTGAACTGGTCAACAACTTCAACTTGGTAGTCTTGTAATTTTATATGAGTCTGTGTTCTTTTGACTTATTTTTAGTGCTATGATTTTTGTTGGATTCAGTTTCATTCCATATTCTTCAAACTTATTATTCCACATTTTCAGTTGTTTTGTATTCCTTCCTCAGTTACATCCCATTCTGCCACATCATCCAGAAACACCAATGCCTGTAGATCGCTATTGATTGCTCTCTTTAGTTCTTTTAAGATGTTATCCATCACTGCTATGAAGAGGTGAAAGGACACTTTCCTTGTTGTAAATCCAAACATACACCCATAAATACATCCACACACATAAATCTGTATCTGGAATATATCTGTTTGCTCCAACATCATGCAGAAAATACAGATTTTTGAGGGGTTTCACAATTTGAAAACTTGGAGTTCAAGTTAAAGTCTGAGCTCTGACAAATTATCGATATTAATATGTAGAGATGATTGATGTATATTAGTACGGCTTCTCCATAGTGCAAACACCCTTGGAAGGGATCTCTTTTTGCTGGTACTATTCTGCTTTTAACATCATTACTGCTTTGGCCATCAGTTGTAATTTTACTTTCTAGCTAGCAAAATTCATTAAATTCTCCTATCAAAGCTGATCCTATTTTTATATTTAATCTATTATTATTTGTATCAATTCTGCTACATTTCATCCCTTTTGTCTTGCTTTGATTAATCTTTAGTCTTCCTTCGATATTTTTTTCATGACTGTAAGTAACTTCTCTATATCATCAACCTGTTCTGCTAATAAGACAATGGCATCAGCAGATCGTAGCATTCTGATTTTCTCCTTAAACACTTACGCCACATTCAAATCTTTCTTTTACTTTCTTTATTGCTTCTTCTACTTATAAATTGAATATTAATGGGGATAGAGTAAAACATTGACTCACTTCATTTTCAACTGACGCTTGTCTTTCATTTGTACCACAAGCTCTCAAAATTTTAAAACACCATCCAAATTGCTACGGTATTTTTTGTATGATGCCATTTCAAACTCTCATACACCTGTAGCTCACTTACTGATTTATAATAGTATAGATACAAATAGAGAGATCTGGTAGCTCAGTGGTTAAGGCGCTTCCTTTCAAAAGTTTGCTGCTCAAGTCCCAGTTTCAAATTCCGGTGGATGCAGGAATTTTTAAGAATTGTGTTTGATCGTAAGAGCTATGCCAGGTCATTCTGTTGTTCAGATTCCACATTACAACTGTTGGCCCCCGAAGGAAGAAACTGGCCATCCTACCTTTGACAAAATGTCTTACTATGGTTCCTTCGAGATGATCCAATCAACTTTTACATTGTGGACTCAGTTATTTAGTTAGATAAAAATTATCCAGAATCTTTTCCCTAAAATGCTTTCCTTGCTATAGTCGCATCATCAAAATAGTCCTGCCGAGCTCATGTAGTCTTTGTTCCTTACCCTACCACACACTTCTCCATTTGCTTAAAATTGAGCTGGCAGGATTGCCAGATTCATGTGGTGTGTTAACAGGAAGAAGTAATATAGTGCAGAGTATCCAGATATAAGAAAGCGAAGCAGAGTCGTTATGGCAAATGTTTTCAGTTATTTTAGGATCATGGCCACAACGAAGTAGCCAGGAGAAATGTTAACTTTGCTAGATACAGCAGTATTTCTTGTGGTATTTCTGAGAAATCAGTTCATTGTATCGCCAGTATCTTAAGTGTTACAGAAACCTAAGGTATGAACACTGTTTTTAATCGCCAAGTAAGAAGTATAAATGGGACCACAAATGCACTGAATTGGACGATTTTAATAAAAAGTAGTGTGCAGGATCGTTCTAAAATACTATGATAGAGGAGGTGCTCCGCAACTATGAATATATAGTCTGGTCTCTGAAGTAAAATTAGCTATTCAGGCTCAGAAAGATCAGTTCTTTGTCTTTTGAAAAGGCTTGTTTCTAAATTTAGGAAGTTCAACAACGGATGATAATTTGTAGTGTAACACAATGACATTGCAGCTTCAAGAGCAAAGTTTTTGTGTACTATGAACTTGTTGCATACTAAGGACACTAGGCCCATAGTTTACTTAGATGAAACACATATAAATCAGAATCATATGAAAAAATATATTTGAATGGAAATATAAAAGTTTGTATTGCCCAAAGAAACCAACTTTTCATTATATATGCTGGTTCTGCACATAGGCATCACACCTCTCACTTATCATTTGTAGCAGAAAAGATTCATCTGTAACAGTCATTTAAATGTTTTGAATTTAAAATCCCATCAGCTTTTTCCACAAGTATTATTTATTTAGAATTTTTCCACGCTTATTACTGAAAGTCGATTTTCCTGATAATTTGCAACACTGTATGGAGACACAATGGCCTTTATGGGTCTATTTTCATGGCAGCTACTGTAATACTAAAAGTTTAAGAAACATTTTAATTTCATGTAAAAACCAGCAGTCATGCATAGGTAACTGTGAAGTGGACGATACAGGACTCAATAAAAAAACTCGACTTTAGTTTGCAACATCTACTGACATTCAATGTGTAAATACCTTACTCTCCTCTGTTGTTAACTTCCTTGGATGCAGATTCATTCTTAGAATACTGTGATTTTTGCCTTATGATTAAAAATAACCTTTCAAATAATTACATTTTGCCCTTTTTTAAAGTTTCGGGTATCTCAATCTATACTACTTCTCACATGTTGAATCACTGTTTTCTGTATCTTATATGGGTTAAAGTAAATAACAAATAATTTTTGCTTTCAGCTCCCCGTGTTCGGAAATCTGAATTGCTTAAATTCAAAAATGTTCCTGAAGCTACAGCTGTTAGTCAGAAAATGGCTAATTTGTCAACTACTCCTGACGTGACTTCTGCTGTCGCTACCATAACTAGCACAACAATTCCTGTTTGTAAAAATACCACTTCTGCTTCATCTCCTTCTTCAGTTACCAGTCTACCAAATGTTGTAACAATGGAAGTCAGGAGCTGTGAAGAAGAAGAAATTTCAAGGAAACGGCGCATGTCCTCCAGTGAACGAACTGATTCATCTTTATTTGCCACACAACCACCTCCTCCTAAGGTGAGTCAAGAAGATGTTTTAATACCAGTGCTGTATAGTGATACGAACAATCTTTTTACTTCACAATAGTTTACCCCCACCACCTCAAACAACCCGTGGCCTAGTGAGTCATGTGGCAAGCCATGGTGAGTTCACATTCCCCTTGCCAAATGGCCCAGTTCTGTCTACATTAATAAGGTTGAGTAGCCGTTGAGAGCAGTAACCTAGTTTCATATTATATTTTATCTTTTAGTGGTGTACATTTGTTTAGTTAAATCTCTGAGTGTTTACTGTTTGTAGTCAGTACACATTAGTAGCAGTTGAATAGCCACTGAGAGCAGTAACCTAATTTCATAATTCATCTTTTAGTACTGTACATTTGTTTAGTTCAATCTCTGAGAGTTTACTGTTTGTTGTCAGTACGCTATAATACCAGTTGAGTAGCCACTGAGAACAGGGGCCTAGTTTGCGTATTATATTTTATCTTTTAGTGGTGCACATTTCTTTAGTTTAATCTTTGAGTGTTTACTGTTTATAGTCAGTGCTCATTGGTAGCAGTTGAGTGACAGTTAATAACAGTAATCGATTTGTACATTCTATTTATCTATTGGTGTCATAGATTCATTTAATTTAATTTCTAACAAATTATTGTTTGAATGCGGTGCCCATCATTAGGAGCAGCAGTCTTAGTTTTTCGTTATATTGTACAGTGTGTTTAAAGTGTGATATCAGTGTACCATGTAGAACAAGTGTAGAAGTAACACTTTCATCCAATTTTCTGTTCCAGTTCCTCTTTCAAATGATAGTTTGTCTAGGGACTGCAGTTGCTGTGTCCAGACTCGATCTGAGGTCGCTGATCTCCACACAGTTGTGTTAGCAATAGTTATATGGCTGGAAGCTGCCGTATAAGGTTGCAGCAGATGTGATTTGTTGGACACTGATGTAGCCATGCCACTCACAGATTTCAACTGCTGCACGCGCAACCCGAGCTGTCGGTGGCTGGCATATGGTTACTAGACTTCGAAGCCGCATGCTGGGCCAGTCGAATAGGCCTAAAGTCCAGGAAGCTGAGCATGTTCAACTGTCCAACTGGTTTGACATATTGTAGGAGGCTAACTCAGTCCCACAATCGTCGCCAGCCTGCTAGATCTAAGCAATTGCAGAAGGGAATTCTGATGGTCGGGAGCTCTAACATTAGCCAGTTTATAGAGCCCCTCAGGGAAATGGTGGATTGTTCAGAGAAGAAATCCAGTGTCCATTTGGTGTGTTTTCTGGGTGGCCTGATCCAAGATGTGGAACAGGCTCTCCCAGTTGCCATAGAATCGATGAGGTGCTTCCAACTGCAGATTGTGGGCACCAGTTATGCTTGCTGCCTTGGGTCTGAGGTTGCTCTCTCTTCCTTCCAGTGGCTGGCTGAAGGGTGAATTCTGTAACCAGTGGCAATAATATATCAACAGAGCTAACCATCTGCAGCATTGTAGACAAAGTTGATTGTGGACCTCTGGTTCAGAGCCATATTGAGGGGCTGAACCAGAGACAACACATGTGAATCGGCTACATGAGCCGGGGCCATGTGGAGTGCATTGGGAAGTTTTTTAGGATGAGGGAGGATGACCCGGGACACGAAACACACTACCCAATCATATGTAGCATCACATGGCAGGTGGAGCTTAAGAGAATCTTGACAGTTAAAAGTTCTCATAGTCATCTGTAGAAGTGTTTATAATAAACAACCTGAACTTGAAAGCATTGTTTAGTACATTTAATGCAGATATCGTAATCAGTACAAAAAGTTAGTTAAAATTGGATATAAGTTGCGCAGAAATGTTCAAAAACAGTATGAATGTTTTTTGTAAGGATAGTTTATATTCTCATGGTGGTGATGTATTTATAGCTGTCAGTAAATACCACCCTTGTAATGAGATCGATGTTTATGCAGTCTGAGAAATCAAATGTATTAAACTTATGTAGAAAGGACAAAATTTGTCATAAGCACCTTAAGCCATCCACCTGATGCTGAAATAACTGTTGCGAAGGAGTTAAGAAATAATGTGAATAGTATCACTCGTTATTTTTAGGGTCGTGCTACAATACCGGGAGGTGATTTAAATCTTGCTTATATTAACTGGAGTAATTACATTCAAGTTGCTGGTGGCAGTGATAAGGCAGTGTTGAAGTCATTCTCGATCTGTTCTCAGGTCACCATTTCGAGCAGCTGGTCAAAGAACCAATGCAGTGTCATAACAGTAGCAAAAACACTTTAGATTTGTGGTTACCAATAGACCAGAATTATTCACCGATTTCTATGACCACAGAAATAAGTGACCACAAAGCGGTAATTGCAACCATCAAATCAATAACTGAGAAAAAAAGGTGTAAAGGACGGATTTTGTACAGGTTTGATAAGGCCTCAAAGGAGTGTTTTAGAACTTGCTGTGGAATAATTACCATACCTTCAAGTTAACAAGAGGTACCATCGAAGAAATGTGGCATCAATTTATACATATTGTTAGTGTAGGTATGAACACTTATATACCGAAACAGCCAGTAAAGGAGGGGAACAATTTGCTGTGGTATATGCTTTAAGTCAAAGGATTACTCAGAAAGCAAAGCTCACGAAGGACAGGGTGTTGCAGTGCCTTAGAAATCGCAGATGAGTTGAGTTAAGAAGACATGTTAAAAATGTGATACGTGAGGCCTTTAATAATTCTCATTGCAACTCTCTTTCTAAGAGCCTAACAGAAAACCCAAAGAAATTTTGGCAGTATGTTTGAAAAGTCAGTTATAGTGTAGTGTCAACAATATGCTAGTACTGGTTTTGAGGTTAAAGAAAGCCGTGATAAAGCTAACGTATGTAATATGCAATTCAAAAATTCATTTACTGATGAAAATAAGGGTAGTATACCTATTTTCCCATGTTGTGTAGAGTTAGGGATGGATTCGTTATGACTAGGTACTGCAGGTATTATAAGGTTGGGGAAAGTAGTGGATCTGAATAGAATCCCAATAATAGTATTTTCAGAGTATGTGGTGGAAATCGCACCATTTCTGTCTGATACATACTGTAAATCCTTAGAAGAGCGAAAAGTACCTTCTGACTGGAAAATCATGCAGGTAACTTCGATTTCAAGAAAGGAAATCGAAGCGATCTTACTGACTGCTGTCCCATATCTATAACATTTGTTTGAAGTAGAGTTATGGAGCATATTATATGCTCAAGCTTTTAGAACCTTCTAGACAAAAACAATTTGCTTACACCAAAACCAACACGGATTTTGGAAAATAAGACCTTGTGAAACACAGCTTGCATGTTTTCACATAATGTAATGAAAGTTATTGATACATGTTCAAATTGATGCAATTTTTCTTGATTTCAGAAAGCCTTCACAACCGATTTTTATCGAAGATTCGAGTGTATGGTATATTGGATCAGCTTGTGAATGGATAGAGGATTTTCTAATTGATTGGTTACAATTGCCATCGTTGATGGAAGCCTTTTCTAAATTAGATGTTACATAGGGTGTCCTTCAAGGAACTGTAATAGGATCACTTCTTTTCTTAATTTTCATAAATGATCGTGGAGACAGTGCGAAGAGCAGTGTGGAATTGTTTGCTGATGGTTTGGGCGTCTATAGGGAAGTAAGGAATTTTGCTGATTGCTTAGACATTCAACACAATCTGGATGTTATTTTGGCATGGAACAACAAATGGTAAGCACCTTAGAATTTGGGTAATTCTAGTTTTATTAGCTACAGAGCATAAGGGAGGGAGTAAGCCTTATGGTAAACATGCAATTTTTCAGTTTGCAACTACAGGACATGATGAACCCTTTCATGCAGACGCTGATACTGCAACCCAACTCAATAAATAAGCCATTTAGAAACAGTAAAGCCACTCAACATACAATATAAGCTATAGATAAACATACTGAAACATTCTAGCACAAGAGAAAAATTTGCAGAAATGGTAGACTTAGGTCTAAGAATTAACTGTGAAAGGAGCTCA
This sequence comes from Vandiemenella viatica, assembly GCA_031002005.1. NCBI lineage: Eukaryota > Metazoa > Arthropoda > Insecta > Orthoptera > Morabidae > Vandiemenella > Vandiemenella viatica. The sequence goes on from JARYHS010010269.1 coordinate 29,959, forward strand.
ACCGAGGACGAATTGAAGCATTAAAGACCGAAATAATGAAAGCTGGCAAGAAACCTTAGGCTTTAGGGAACAAGCTGCCCGAAAACCTTGGATCACAGAAGAAATTTTGGCAGCTGATGGATCAGAGGAGAAGGTACAAAAATGCTCAGGATGAAGCAGGAAGAGAGCAGTACAGGCAATTTAGAAATCAAATAAATAGGAATGCAAAATAGCATAAGAAAAATGGCTACAAGAAAAGTGTGAAGAAGTAGAAAAGGAAATGGTCATAGGATAAAGTAGATGTTGCATATAGAAAGATCAAACAGAATTTTGAGAAATGAAGAAAAGAGGTATGAACATTAAAACGGCCGATGGGAATCCTCTTCCAAGCTCAGAAGATAGAGCTAACCGATGGAAGGAATACATTGAGAAACTGTATGTTGGGGACTACTTGAACAATAGTGTATTGGAAAAGCAAGGCGATGTCGACATTGATGACTTAGGAGATCTGTTTTTGAGAACAGAATTTAATATAGCTCTGAATGACTTGAAAGCAAATACGGCAGTTTGAATTGATGAGATCCCTGCAGAACTTCTTAAATCTCTAGGAGAGGAAGGAATCGAAAGATTATTCAAGCTGATATCAAAAAGTTATGAAACAGGAGAAATTCCAACTGATTTTAATAAAAATATCATCTTCACACTTCCAAAGAAAGCACAAGCCGACAAATGTGAAAAATTATCGCACCATTACTCTAACACCACATGCTTCAAAATTACTGACCAGAATAATATACAGAAGGATGGAAAGGGTAGTAGAAGAGATAGTAGCTGAAGATCAGTTTGGGGTTAGGAAAAATCGCGGTACACGGGCAGCAATTCTGTCTTTAAGATTAATACTCGAAGGGCGGATCAAGAAAAACAAAGATACTTTTATGGCATTTGTTGATTTAGAAAAAGCTTTCGATAATGTTAGGTGGGACAAGATGTTCAAAATTTTAAAGAACTCGGGTCTAAAGTATCGAGATAGAAGAATACTCTATAAACTGTATAAGAATCAAGTGGCTGTAATAAAAGTAGAGAATCACGAGAAACATACATCAGTTAAAAAGGGTGTGAGACAAGGTTGTAGTCTATCCCTGTTAATATTTAACTTATATGTAGAAGGAGTAATGAAGAAAATAAAAGAAAAATTTCCATCTGGCATAAGTTTTCAGGGAGAAAAAAATCAGTATGCTACGATTTGCTGATGACATTGTCTTGTTAGCAGAGAGGGCTGAGGATATTGAGATGTTATTGAATGGCATGAACAAAATACTGAAGGAAGATTTTAGACTGAATATAAATCAAAGTAAGACAAAAGTGATGAAATGTAGCAGAAATGATACCAATACTAGCAGATTAAATATAAAAATAGGATCGGATGCAATAGGAGAAGTGAGTGAGTTCTGTTACTTGGGAAGCAAAATTACAACCGATGGCCGAAGCAGGAAGGATGTTAAAAGCAGAATAGCATTAGCAAAAAGAGCCTTCATGAAAAAGAGAAACCTTTTAGTGTCAAATATTGATCTAGGAATTAGAAAGAACTTTTTAAAACTCTATGTGTGGAGCACAGCACTTTACGGTAGCGAAACATGGACTTTAGGAATACCGGAAAGAAAGAAACTTGAAGCATTTGAAATGTGGTGCTACAGAAGAATGCTGAAAATTAAGTGGACAGACAAAGTAAGAAATGAACGAGTTTTGGAAATGATGGGTGAGAAAGAAGTTTATGGAAGAAGCTTACAGGAAGAAGAGACAGGCTGGTAGGGTCATATTTTGAGACATGCTGGATTAGTTAATTTGTTAGTGGAGGGAACAGTCGAAGGTAAGAACTGTAGAGGAAGACAGAGATTAGAATATATGAAGCAGATAATTGAGGACGTGGGTTGTAAGGGGTATGTATAAATGAAGACGTTAGCACAGGATAGGAAGGGATGGAGGATTGCATCAAACCAGTCTAAAGACTGATGACAGCAAAAAATAATAATAATAACAATAAAGAACCTTTAAACTCACAGGCTCACAAGGCAAATCTTCGAGATAGTAAATACCAGTAAAAACAAGATTAAATGGATATCTGAAACAGAAGAGGACCTTAAAGAATTGGGGATCACACAAGACAACATAAACAACCGAGAACAGTTTAGAAACATCATAAAGAAACATACACTTAAACAAACACAAACCAAAAAAAGAACAGGAAACAAATGGTCAGAAGAGCGCAAGAGAGAAAACAGCGAGCGTATGAAAAGAATTTGGGAAGAAAGGAAGAAGAAAAAAACATCATGACTACTCAAGTTCAGTCATTCTCTTTAAAGGGAATAACCGAAGAAGAAGAAGAAAGAACCTTTAAACTAACCTGGAATAGGGTAATCCATTATTATCCAATTTGTAAACAATTTTTTTTTACGTGATAATGTCACTAATTCTTAACACTTTTCGATGCAGTAAAGTAATTTTAAAACAATAATAATCAGAAAGAAGGTTAAATTCACTAAAATTCAGTAGTTTCAGGCCATGTAAATAGAATAAATAAATTTTTAAACACTTCATTGAGTACGCTTACACTTTCAACATTTTTAATCACTTGTTTTCAATAATTTCACGAACTAAAAAGTAGATTTCCCGAAAAAGTAAAGAATCTAGCATAACATATTAAAGTTTCAAAACATTCCATGCAGTGGAACAAATATTAAATCAATTTTAAAGTTATTTTGACGTAAACAGAATCGTGGTAGTATTCAAAATTTATTTGCAATTAAATTAGACCATTTCCATGAACAAAACAACTTTTAAAACGTGTAACTAAATAAGAGAAAAATTCAGCTACTAACACTTTTTCGATATAAGTAGCACTTTAATAATTATGAACAAGAAACCAAGTGTCTTCTAAACAATTTCAAACCCGATTTTTGACAAACTAATAACTTTGCTATTACACCACTGATTATAATAAAATTTACACCATTGAAATCAGGTATGCAAATAGAACACAATGACACTAATTTTATCATGATAATTTGTAATTCAGCAGGGTCGCCTATAATTTGCTTAAAATAGCTTACAATTCGGGGATGTACCAATTGTTTTTTGGAAACTTATTACCATTGCACCAGTAAACTAAATTCATTTACAAGAAAACTAATCATTTGAGAATTTTTGCTAAACACTTTTTATAAACCTTAAAAGCCAGGGTACGTGCAGTTAAATTTTGAACACAACCTATAATCACACTATTTCTGGTAAGCAGTAGAACATATCTATCATGCGGCTGAGGGTATAAATTGCGAGGCTCCAGCGATCTTCGGGGTCTGTATCCGAGAACGTTGTGCGTAGTGGACCTGCGCTAGTATGTTTCGTCGTGTTGTGGTATACCAAGCAATAGCCGGAAACCGTTGAACTTTGAGGTGGCAGCATGGTTGACGTTCCACCATGTTGAATTTTCTAAACCAGTGACTTACGTTAATAATGACTTTGAACTGGGGTTAGGTCGGTGAATTCTTCCTCTTCGTAATCTGTAATTTTTGGAAACGTTTAGTTCGATTGCCTACTCAATTATAACTGTTATTTTTCAAAATTTGACTGTTTAATAAACTTCAATTTTTCATCAAAGTGGATTTCAACTTGCTTTAGTAGTGGACAGTAACCTTTCCTAAGCTTTTGGTTCAAATAAGCTTTGTGGCAGCCGACAAACTTTACAGTTGAGGTATTCAGGCTAGCACATGGTCATTTAAATTTATTAACTCAAACTCCAAGTGACTTTCTTCAGGTCAGCGTTCAGTTAAGGTGTCTAAACCTATACTTCACCCCGGTATAGCAGTTTTAGCCCTTACAAATGGCAACTTAGACTAAATTGTAAAAAGTGCAAGTCAATGTGCATAACTAACAAAAAGAATCCATCTGTTCAGAAATACAAAGTAAGCAGTTCAGTTATTGATATGGCAGGTTCTGTCAAGTATTTGGGTATAACAATACAAAACAATATGAAATGGGACTTT
>JARYHS010010270.1:0-28002 GCA_031002005.1 Vandiemenella viatica
GTGAACTCCATGTGAGACATACCAAGTGACAATACAACTAGCAGCACTGACTGTGCGTCAAGGAAAACGGCCGACATACACAAGAAATATGGGCCTACTCTTGAAAACGGTATTTTGTGGAACACACACACAGAAGGGTTGGTCAGATGTATTTTCCGTGGTCTTCCTAACCTGTTTCTTTACTAGATTACTTTTTTGAAACAAATAGCCCTGTATACCGGACTCTTAAAGTCGAAAAAAAACCCCTGCTGGGAATGAAATTAGCTGATACTGGTAACTTTACTTTACTGCCGTCACGTATAATGTGGAAGACGGTTGATTTCCTAGAGTATGCTATCTCAAAGAAGTATTGGCTACATCAAACCATTCATATTAACTACAACTTTTCTTTCAATTACTATTATCTCTCCAATACGAGGTTACCGCCTAAATTCGTTGTATCAATGCATTTAAATTGGTGTGAAATACCTAAGAGCTTAATGATAAAACATATCATGTTTCAAGATCCTTTGTATCCAGTACATATGGAATTTGATGTTTTAACCTCTCAGTTCTTCTTTTGATGTAATATACTTGCAAACGTGTAGCTGAACCACTTGGACAAGTGTTAAGGGGGGTTTATTCCGAATGTGCAAAGTGCAAACATCACTGCAAACACATGTTTAATTATAATAGCATGAGCTAGCCAAGGGAAAGTTTTATCTTACTGTTGGCACTGATGTGTTGCAACAATAAACAATTTTGCTGTCGCGTTTATCAAGAATGGTCGTGACATATACTGTAACAGCAGAATTAATATTCCTTATTTTAAAACCAAAAGTGCATAAGAATGATGGGGGGTGGGCAGGATCGTACTTAAAGAACTTAAAACGAAAAACAAGAAATGGGGAAATAGGTGTGAAGCAAACTTCATGTGAAACAAACCAAGTGACAAACAACTAGAAGGACGTGTTGAAAATCGACGTACGCGAGAATTTATATACTTTGGAAAACGGTTTTCTATGGAGCGGACAGACAGAGGGGCTGGTAAGATATATTTTCCGTATTCTGGCTATTAATAATAGTAATAATAGCTACCTCTCAGCGAGTAAACTTACAACTGATGGCCGAAGCAGGCATGATGTTAAAAGCAGAATAGCACTTGCAAAAAGAGCCTTCATGAGAAAGAGAAATCTTTTAGTTTCAAATATTGATCTTGGCCTCAACAAGGATTTTTTAAAGCTCTATATGTAGAGCAAAGCACTCTATGGTAGCGAAGCATGGACGTTAGGAATTCTAGAAAGAAAGAAAATTAAAGCATTTGAAATGTGGTGCTACAAAAGAATGCTGGACAGATAAAGTACGAAATGACGTGTTCTGGAAATGACGAGTGAGGAAACATATTTGAGGAAGAATCTTGCAGAAAGAAAACACCGGATGGTCATATGTTAAGGCGTTAGTTAATTTGTTTGTCAAGGGAACAGTCGAAGGTAAGAGATAGACAAAGATTAGAAGCAGATAACTGAAAATGTAGGTTGTAGAGGGTATGTTGAGATAAGGAGGTTAGCGCAAGATAGGAAGGAATGGAGGACAGCATCAAACCAGTCGAAGGACCGATGACAAAAAAAAGAAGAAAAAAGAAGTGATATTATGAGTAACTCTACTGGCCAGTAACAGACGCCATTTTAGTAGTTACGGGGGTAATTTGATACGAATACAAAGTCACTGCTACACTTTTCCAGAACCCAAACAGTAGGTTACAAAGTACTTAATACTACTTGGAACTAAATGGAAATAATTTTAAGTATTTGAAAGACACAAACAAGTTTTATTCATTTAGTAAATGAATAAAACTTGTTTGTGTCTCCTTACTATGGTAGTTGGTATATCAATTGCTAATATCCTTTTATTTAAAAGGTTATATATGAAAATCAGCTTAGTACGCTTACTAAGTCTGACAAACTCACTCAAAGCCACTTCACATGAAACATAGAACAAACTGTGATGCCTTAGCGAACCAGACTCACGTAACTACAATTAATTTCGTTTTTATTTTGCATAAAATTATTTATATGAAGACAGGAGAAGGGAAAACTGGTTATAGTAACATCACACGCTCTTTAATCACCCATCACGTTACTAGAAGTGAACGTTCAAATCTTTAACGTTGAATATAACCTTGCTTAGAGTAAATTCTTCAATATGGTTGAGACATAAAGGGCCTCGACCCTCGGTGTCTTACAGGAAATTTACGATAGTAGTACAAATTATTATTTTCCCTCGGTTTGGCCATCAAGGACCCCGTCGCCCCGTCGACACTGGCCACCACAGTTGACCAGTGTGAATCATGAGAGGAGAAGGAAGAGTAACGAGATTCTGCCCGAAGTCTAACCAGGCCTGTTGACCCGGCATATCCAATTTGTTGGAGGTAAGTTTTGTGTTTCCATCTGTCTGCAAACTATGTAACTTTGTGTGTTATGGATGATAAGTGTATTTTTGGGTGTGAAATGTGTAGTTTATGAGGCGGAGATAGGGTACCGTATTAGCATTGGCCTTGATGACAGCTTAAAACAAGTCAGGAAGGCCGATACACGGAGGCTTGGGCTCGTATCCTGTCTCGTTGTAGCTCCCTCATCCCTCATCCAGTGTGTTGTGTGAGGGTAACAGAGGAACCTATCTAAGGAAAGAGTTTAAGTTCCATCTTCACGAAGTGTTTGAGTCATCCGAATCTAATTCGATAAACACAGTGATATATGTTTTGTTTCTGAAGGTGAGAATAATAGCAATTCCGTTTGGTCGTAATGACCTGGGATGTAGTTTCTATCGGCTGTGCATTCAAGCCCTTTCGTAGCCGCCTTAACCTTACCCGGTAGTACTACCGAATACGGAGAACATACAATTCAACGTGTAATCCGAACCACGGAAGCGTCCTGGCGTACTTCACATTACACGTCAAACTAGGCCTGAGGTGAAGGTCGGGTTAAGGGCCTATGAAAATCCCCGACGAGATAGGGTTTCGGACCAGGGACCTTTCGATCCCCTCGTCAGACACAGTAACCATGGAGATGATATGTTTGGCGTACTTCACCTTACACGTCAAACTAGGCCTGAGGTGAAGGTCGGGTTAAGGGCCTATGAAAATCCCCGACGAGATATGGTTTCGGACCAGGGACCTTTCGATCCCTTCGTCAGACACAGTAACCATGGAGATGATATGTTTGAGTTACTAGAAAACTGCAGTCACCTAACAAATCGCTGACACCCATCAACTTGAGTAGGTAATTTTAATTTACATGGGCATGAAGACGAAAAATTGTACTCGTAAAACTATATTTGGATGTATTGACGGTTGCGACGCGCCGTGGTGTTCAGGTGTACTGTGTTTGTTCTTCTTCTCGTCGGTGTCTGTATCCTGCTGGTACTCAGACCGCCGTAGCCAGCCTGCTGCTGTCGATATACTGAGCAAATATTGACATCCGAGCAGGCGGAGGCTTGTTTGTAACTACAGCTGGCCGCACAATGCGGGACCTCCAACCGGCATAACACGCCTTTTTTCTTTCACACTGTGACAGCAAACTTGGACTGCATGTGCGGTCAAACGTTGTAACCTCTCTGCTGGAAATATGCAATAACACTTACTTGACAAAGGGAGGTTGGAAATACTCGTAAGTTTAACTTTGACTCTCCGTATTTTTTATTTTTTATTCAGTGAATTTTCTGGGTGTTTCAAGATCAAATGAAAAATAGAAACGAGTGTTTTCCATTAATATTTGTACAGTAAGTTGAGTAATAATTTTCGATAAATCTGGTTCTTTTTGTTCTACTATTACCACTAACACCTGAAAGATTCAAATACCTTCCACGCACGATTTTGCTCTACAAGTCAATGCCACTGTCTACAGGCTCTTTGCAAATGTGTTTCGTCACATTTTCTTATTATTTATTTACAATAGTTTTGAAAGAAGGACCTTAACCTATATCACATTATTTTGTGAATGCAAACTCTGAAGCATTCTGGCGGTCTTAATTTCACGCTTGTTTAATCAGTGTAACGTATCGTCATTTAGTAATGTTCATTCTCTGTTTATAACACGTTAATTTGATCGATCACTTCAAGGAATAATCGATATGATATGTAATATTTTCAGTACATTATTTAATGTGAATGTGTACTATTTTGTAACCATCGATTACATATTATTTTTTATTTGCCGGCCCAGTGTTAACGGGGCTTTGTACAATTTTGATGATTTTTTTATTCATATTAACTTTAAGTGCGCTTCTATCTGTACGCCTTATTAGTAAACAATAAATGTTCACTTTCGGAAGTTTCATTAGTAAAAAGCAACTGTCACTTTTCACCCATTTTGTTGTATATAATAACATCACAATTCACAATTGATATAATTGCAATTTATCATTTAATTTCATAATGAGAACGGGGAATCAATTTATCATATTCTTAAGGAATAACTATAATAATAATTACCCCAGCACAAAAAACCCACCGAGAGTGGTGGTGTAACAGATAGCGTTCTGGCCTCGCATTCGGGAGGACGGCGGTACGAATCCCCGTCCGGGCATCCAGATTTGGGTTTTCCAAGGTTTCCCAAATAACTCCAGGCAAATGCTGGGATGCTTCCTTACAAAGGCCATGGCCGAATTCCTTCCCATTCCTTGCCCCCATCCTTTCCCGTCTCTAAAGACCTCACTGTTAAGAGACGTAAAACAGTTAAGAAAAACCCATTACAATAGTCAATGGCGATGCTGCAAGTTTTAAAGCGCAACCATACTGGTATGGGGAGTTACAAAAGGCATAGATTCAAATTGCGTGTTCCATGTACCGGCCATCCGATTACGGGTTTTTACGTAATCACCTAGGCGTTGTCTTGCATGGTCCAAACCTACACGTCATAAATTACAAATTACACACAAAAAATATACACTTATCACACCGAGCATACGTTCACAAACATATGGCGACACGTCATTTCCTTTAATAGGATAGTGCTCATGTCAGAGGTGGAAGACGCTGGCAATAAAAACTCGGCTACCAGGCGACCGAACTACTCTGAAGGGCGTCTCCCGGCCAAATAAGCCATAGAAGAACAAAATAAAAGCGTTCATGTGTAACCGAGTTAATGCAGAAGAATGATCACCTTTCTGAGCCCAGTTATGGGCCCGAGCGGTTTTAGTAATTTTCGCACTGTCGAATGCTGTCTTTTAAGTTTCTGAGTTGCAGCCAGATGTATCAACTCACCTTGTACACATAATCTAATAAAATTAAATTTATGGACACAATACGCATTACAGTGATTTGGGAACAAGCGTAGTAGTTTTCACGTATTCTTTCGGATAACGTGTCTGATAGTATTGTAGGACAGTTGAGCTGAATGTAGACTGACATATGCCTGCTCTCTCCCAGGGACAGTTCACTGTGCTCGAACCTCGCTCTTTGTTTTTTGTGTAGTCTCCTGCGGATAGCATTCGTTTTCTCCTCTACCAGCAAGTAGGAAGCAGTGAGTATCATTTTCATATACACTTCAGTACGGAAATCTGCGTTGGATCTACAAATTTTCCTAAGCAGGGCAATAGTGGAAGTAACAAAACGATTGCCACTCATAAATTTACCAATTGTCGCCTCTTCAAACATAATTGTGCCGTCACCCGAGGCAAGTGCCCCAATTTGCCCCCCCCCCAATTGATACAGCGCTGACTGGAATATCAAGTTAAAATGATGTAATTAATATATTTCGAGAAGTCTCTTGTGTTCTATTTGTCAGTAGTAACAGCAAAACGTTTTTCGTGTGATAACATAATCATATACCTCTTCGCGAAGATTTATTCACGGGTAAGATATGCTAGCATTCATTGAGCTAATACTGATTGCGAAATATGCTCATGGATTTCTTCCTTGGAGCGGCTTTCACAGGATAAGCAAGTATTATCAGAGTGACGTTAAAACACATTTCAACCCCACAGATGAAAATGACCAGTATAAAATAAATTTTAATAAATCTTGGTTACAAGAAAATCATATAATGGATGATGCAAAAGGTTATTACAGACGTATAGTGATGACAATACAGAGAATATCTGTAGCCTTTAAAATTATAACTGACTGATATCATTATACAGAAACTTATCGGTTAAATCAATACTGCACAACAATTTAATTTTCTTCTTAGACAAATCATTTCTAACAGGCAGGATAAAATAAGCACAGTGGATTTTTTGCTGGATCACCTATGAATATTAAACACGTGTTTATAATTTTTCCGGTCTTTCGCAAACCAGGCAGATTATTGTCATAGTGTACTAGAAGCTTCAAGGAACTACCATTAAGTACCGTAAATTATTTCTATCATCGTCATGCGTCAGCAAAACCATTTGTAATGTGGCCATTACTCGTCCTGGCGAAGATAAAGCTACTTGTAAGAGGTTAACTGTTAATTTAAATAATTGATGAAGTTATCGATTCGATTATACGTTCTTATAATGTTAAGAATGACGAAAGATTGCTTCCTCAGGATGATGGCTATTATTGGTCGAACCAGTAAAGCAATTTTCACTGCACAAAAAAAACAAATATTTTGGCCCGGGTTGCAATTTCATTTACACTAAATAAAAAAGGAAGCTGGTGTTCAACAGTAATTGATTACACTTTTTAGAGCTTATTCTTTTATACCCTGGTTTGCTGAATATTACTTATACACAGTTCCATTTGTACACTTTGCTTCCATTTAAATTTCTGTACCTTAACACTGCCTGCAATCGCTAATATCCTTATGTTACACTGTACATTCAGTAGTAAACTCCGCCAAGTGTTATATCAAACGATAAGGAGGTGGAACAGCCGTCAGCAGGGGATACATCAGCCCGAAATAGCCCTGATGAAGGCCCCAGGTTGTGTGTCGAAACGTCGGCGGCAGTAACACCATTAACGCAACCCTAAACCAGTCTAAGCACACGGAGGAAGGATAAGGAATAACTTAACTGGATGTTTTGCGCCATTTCCTCAATTACAAGTTAATCAATTTTCATAAAGGTTAATGACGCGCCAATGCAATTGAATTTTATTTTATTTTTTGTGTCGTACGCGTTTCACTCTGTTTCCAGAGCATCATCAGCGCCATCTATGAGTATTTGGTATTTGTACATTCTGTTAGTTACATTCTATTTAAAAACAATATAAAGTTCAGTTAAAATTGATTTTACTTACATCTGACTTTTTTATTTCATGCTCCCATAGTCAGGGTTTGCTTCTCCGTGTAGGTTTTAGCACCAATCAATTGATTCGTGCTAAAGCACGTCAAACTTACTAATTGTCAGAAATTAAAGGCAGCAAAGGCTCCGGGATCGCCATGCGCTCAGGAATGCTACAGTCACAAACAAAAGGATAGTGAACTTCAATATTCGCAAATAAATTCAGGTTTGTTTCAGCTTGTTGTCAGATGTTTGTGCCGCATGTTGTCCCTAGGATCAGAGCGCAAGTCGCCCATGAACTCCTGATTGCGGTGCAGAATTTCAGGGTAGATTTAATTACGGTTCGGTGCTGGTGAAACGTTTAAATTTCGTCTGGCGCTCTTGAATTGTTAATCCAGCCAGCATACCCAAACTGCGGTCGATCGACGCCAGATCTAGACTGTTACATGATCTGAGGCTGTCTTTCTGAGAGTTTCATTTCGACTGAAGTAACTATGAGTACGCTTTTTAACTGTGTTTTTCTTCTAATTGTGCTGTCGTTAAAACAGAACACTGCTGAGAATGTTTTACAAAAACAGTCAAAACAAAAGATGTGGAATACAACAGCTTTTCTGGCTGATACAATTGCGTTTGCTCCAGAAATCCGTGGGGAGACCGTAGATAAAGTGTACTTTTGGTAGTTTCTCCGCATTTATTTTAGACTCTCTCATTTTGCATAGCATTCTTTTTATCTAACTTTGTTCCCTCTGTTTAAATTTCCGTTTCCATATTGCTCTCTCTCTCTTTGTGGCTATGCAAAACTTTGTAACCAAAGAAAATTAAAGCATTTCGTTCTGCATATTTTTTTCTCTAAATATGTCCGCTTAAACAACATTTACGCAAATACTGGAGATGCTTCCACTATTTGATTAAGCAACTGAGTATTTCGGATGAATTTCATACAGCAGAAGAAATATGGTGATGTGACTAATGTTAAACTCATAACTTAATTAATATAATTGTACATGTGTTTTAGGAAATATTTCGTATCGTATATTCTTATTGTTCAGCTGTAGGAGAAGCTACAAATCTGAGAAATGTAATTAGCAACAAATTGAAATAAAATACACTAAAAATGGATTGATAAAACTGAAAGAATATAAGTAATAAAGGTATTGAGAGAGTTTAATTCTTTGGTTAAATTGAATCTTGTTTTGCATTGGATGCTGGATTCCAAATCTTTTATCTTCAACAACATAAATACTGTTATCGTCACCTTTGAGTCACAGCAAAAGTGACTCACTATCGAAAGCAATAAAAACGTTTGAAATACTTGTACCTGAATACAACTTCCACATATGACGATTTAATAAGATTAAATACTAGTGTATGCACGTGATCGTTTTTTGCGTATCGTCACGGGTCTAGAATAGTTCCAGTTTTTAGGGTCGAAGATTGTGAAAGGTTGACCTGATCTGACCAAATACGAACTTAACCTATGTTTCATCCTCAGGGTGAATAAAGTCTCTTGAGCTTGAAGAACTAAAAGGTATTAATAGACGCAGGTATTAAACACGGGCAGGGACGATCGAGCTATCGTGTAATTGTTTCGAAGGACAAACTTGACTTGTAATTCACCCTTAAAGTTCACTCTGCAAAAATTTGAAGAATTCCTGTTTGCTTTGAAAGCATCACATTGTTTTTTATTGAGACTGGGAAAACGTTCATATTGTAATCGTTGGTCATAGTGTCTGTAACGGCCAGAGAACTTAATGCAAATTCCAGATTATCAAACAGTTGAGCAACAAGAAATGAATTGCCAGAATACTCGATTTGGTAACATATTTGGTCTGATGTCTTCTTTAAGTAACCTAATAACTCAGGTACAGAGAACATGAACAAAGACTATTAATGAAAGATGTCAGTAAGATACCTAAAAAGCAAATAAGCCGCAATGCTTAAACTTTGGTCAAACAACAACATTAGTGAATGTTTTAATTATATTGAAATTTATGCTAAGCCGGAATGACAATTGGCATTCTTGGTTACCGCAGAAACCATGACTATTTCAATTTTTTAAAGTTTTATAAAAGTTTTTTTAAGTTCCTTTGATTAGCAACATGTTACTGAAAAGCAGATCCACGTTTTTTCATCAGCACAAAATTTATCGATATTTTTTTTAAACTATGAAACGCTACGAAAAATAAACTTAATGAATGTAGTATTATGGCAATTAATTCGGTAGCTATTTCTTAGCTATTAAATTGTGGACATAACCACAAATCTCTTCTAATGGTCTCTCTGGTCGCTGTTTTGTGAGCGAAGGCTAACACGTGACACCGTTCTCAAGCCAATGGTTGTCGAGGTGAGTGAATGAGTGAACTTAGGAAATTATTTAGTAGATCTGAGCTCTTAAATGGAAGATTTGACCTACCTTTTTGTTTAAAACTGCCTTGTCATTGGACACACTAGAAAAAAGTGCAGACAATGTTGCATGTAAATAAAGTAGAATTTTTATTTCTATTGGGAAAAACAGCTTATTTTATTCATTTTCATGAAAGATTCAGGTTTTTAATACGCGACGTCTATTGAGAGATAATTACATATTGAATACGTGATATTCTCATCACGTATTTCATGTGTTATTATAAAAGTTGTTTTATTATATATGCCCACGACTTCATCCACGTAGAAGTTCTATTGGGTCTGTTAATTAACAGATAATCTAGAAAGGAAATTTTTGTTGTGCAGAAAAAAGTGGAGGAGTAGCCTGGCTTTTTCTTCTTTCTTGTATCTACTCCTTTCCTTCCGCATTCAGGTAGTATGTAAATGTTTTAATCACGTTTGTGCATATCATTTGTTGCATTTGTTGCTATCGCTACTTGAAACTGCTACTAATTCGGAAGATTTTATGTTTTGAATGACTTTACAGACAAACTTCAGCATTGTTAACAAAGCTTCTCCTCAAGAATTACTTGAAGTAGTCGGATCCGATGCGTTTAGGAGCTAATTGTCATTATTTTAAGTACATAAACTACAAAAGAAATGCCATAACTGAATATAAAGTCATGCTGCTATGGTGTATACGATTTAAACACATCTCACCTTGTATATATCTATAAAACTATTTTTTTCGTATATTGGTAACTAAGTAAACTATTTCCGTGTAAATGAGAACTATAACAGGAGCTTTTCAGTCTGAGTAAAAATGGCTATGATAGGGAGTTTGAAGAAGATCCTCAATTAAGTGGGTAAGTGAAAACAGCATTACGGGGCTAGAAACAAATGCATTAAATATAAAGAGATACGGTACTGTGCCAAACCTTTGAATATTCTTTAGACTTAGGATAGAGACTTGCAGTGCAGCAGAGGTTTCGAAAAGTGATGTCATAGTATAAATTCAAGTGAGGTGCGCAGCCACATTGGAACTGGCAGAATATTGCATAATAGAATAAAGTATCTGGGATACTTGGCTGAGTAGTTCAACATAGAATAAGCTACTATATAATTAGCTAAGCTCACTCACTCACCTCGATAGCTATTGGCTAGTAGAACAGTGTCACGTGTCAGCCTTCGCTCGCAAATTTGCAGCGACCAGAGATATTATTAGAAAAAATTCGAGGTTATGTCCACAATTTAATAGCTAAGCAACTGCTACCAAATTAATAGACATAATATATTCATTAAATTTGCTTTTAGTAGCATTTAATCGTTGGTAAATTTTGCGGCTAAAAATACGTGGGTCGGCTTATCAGTAACATGTTGCTAATGAAAGCAAACAAAAAAAAAAAAAAAAAAAAAAATTCTCATGGTCCCTGCTGTAACCATGACTGTCAATTGTCATCCCGGCTTAGGATACTCGTAAATTTCAATTTAATTAAAACTCTCACTAATGTTGTTTGACCAAAGTTTATGCATTATGGTTTATTTGGTTTTTAGGTATTTTAATGACAACTTTCGTTAATGGTCTTTCTTCATGTTCGCTGTACGTTAGTTATTATGTTATCAGACCAAATATGTTACCGAATCAACTATTCTGGCAATTCATTTCTTCGGAGTTGCTCAACTGTTTAATAATATGGAATGTGTATTGAGTTCTCTGGTCGTTACAGATACTATGACCAATTATTACATTATGAGTGTTTGCCCAGTCTCAATAAAAAACAACATAATGCTTTTAAAGCAAACAGGATTTTTTTTTATTTCTTAAATTTTGCAGAGTGAACTTTAAGGGTCCAATACAAGTCAAGTTTGTATTTAAGCAATTATACGTTTGCGCTATAGTCCCTATTCGTGTTTAATACCTACCTCTATTAATGCTTCTGAGTTCTTCAAGTTCAAGAGATTTTATTCAGCCTAAGGGTGAAACACAGGGCAAGTTTATATTTGGTCAAATCAGATCAACCTCTCATCATCTAAAAACTGGAACTATTCTAGATTCGTGGCGATACGCAAAAAACCATCACGGGCTGACACTAGTAATAAATAAAGGAAAATTTCCACCCGAGCTTGCATTCAGCTGAAGTTGAAAGGACATTAGAAATTTTTTTAAGTGATTCACCCCTACTACGTTATTTTTTTATGTCTGCAAGCACATTCCGATAATCGAAAGAACAAAAGAATCGATTTGTTTATACATTAAGCAATCAGTGTCTCCGATACCAACAGTGTGAACACCGATTTGATCTAATGCTGATAATACCAAGTAGTGATGCCTTAATATCTCTTCAAAATTACGCCAATACAACTTCCAAAATTCCTATTTATAGTATGATGTTAAATGCAAAAATGCTACAGTTCATGCTCAGTCGCTATCAATGGGGTACTAAATAATCGCTTGTTTCTTCCACGTAAGTTTTTCAAGTGTGGATAGTGGAAACACCAAGAACATATTGCATCCAATGAATCCACATTTGATTAATAATTTACCAAAAACGATTAAACAACTTAAAATTAAAAACTTCTAAAGGGCAAAAGTAGGTCGATTCAAGAATTGGGAGAAACGGATATGTAGGGAAATTGCCACAGGAGCCTGCCCTCGATCGCAATTAAGATGTATAAAATGTATCTTTAAAAAAGTCACAATAACCACTATGGTTTTCTTTTTTTGCTGCATACATTTTATGATAATTACTGAAGGAACTTATTTAACTCTCAATGTTCTACATTTAATTAAACTCATGCATTATTTTAAGGTTCGTTGATTTTTTATGTTTTCTCACTTATGTATGTTAGTTATCGCTATAGAACGCATTACATAATGAATTACTATGTAAAGTTTCCGAAAAATCTGTTCGTTAATTTGCTCAGATGTAGAAAAATATTAAAAATTTCCGTTTTTGCCTCTGTATCTTTTTAAACATTGTAACTTATTTGCATAAAAAGAGTTCAAGCTATGCTGCCATTCTTGAGTCTATTTTGTTTGGTACACATGTTAACCGCTGCGATAATAACATAGATTTCTGTAATGCTAGAATTGTCGTCGTATTAATATATGTTATTTGTTTCGTTTATTACCAGAAATTTTATTTGTTTCTCCTGTAATTAAGGAAGAGATGGTCGTATGAGGATCTGTGACATGGATATCAATCGCTGCCATTACATAACTGTAACCTGTTAGTCGATACCCAATACTGTTAAGGCAAGAACATTTAAAAAATACGAGGAAAAATGCTTTAAGTAATTTTCGTTGAAGTGGCAAGTAACTGAGAAACGTCTTATTTGATGATGGCTTTTACTGTTTTAGGGATTATTATTAATATTTGTTGAAACCTTATGGTGTGCAATGTAATTTTCACGGTTGTACTGCCGGATTTTGCTCTAAAACTTCATATCTGGACGGCTAATTCAACCGTCTCCTTCCATCCTTACTTGTTACACTAATCTACAGACTGTGTAAAAATTATTTCTGAATAAGTTGCTACTGTAGTATAAAGCGAATGAGTACATTGGTTATTAGATATATACTCATATTTTCAGTTGAATGTGTGGGGTACGTTCTCTTTAGAGAGAGAGTTTGGTTCATATTGTTCCCGTGACAAGCAGTCAACCTGGCTAATCTTTGTGCTGCTAATGGAAGATGAACTGTGAACAGTGTATTGTGCCGTGAATAGAGACCTGACAAACTACATCGCGCTAATAATACAAAGTCAATCAGCTAGAGGGTAGACCGTGCTAAAAACGGTATTAAAATGATCTGTTCATTAGTGGCTTCCGGGTTGAACAAACTGTATGACGGGGAATTTGATTCACACATACAGTAGCGACAATCGTTGCTATTGGAGGTAAGCCGCATACATATATTGCACAGTGCGTTTTTCACTTTTAAAAAGGCTTTTTTTGCCAATTATTAGATACAACCAGCTGTGGTCTCGTATAACATCGCCACGTGTGCTTTATCCTTTTCCAATTATTTTCAACTACAGTAATACCTTTGTCTTGATAGTCAAACGGTATACCAATTTTATCACTTTTTTATACACAACATCCGAGACAGCATCAAACGAACAAAGTACTTAAATAAAAACCTCTGTTGTCAAATTATTACCAAAGTAGGACCTTTGACAGATAGTTTTCATATTAATTGAATTCTACGTTTTCTGGATTAATAAGTCACCAGGTGGTCTTGATTTTCTCTAAAGTATTGTTCAAATAAGTACCGAGTGTGGTGGGTGAGCGGTAACGCTGTGACCTCGCATTCGGGAGGACGAAGGCTCGAATACCCCTCCAGTAATCCAGATTTCGACTTTCTATGATTTACCCAAATCACTCCAGCCAAATGCCTAGATAGTTACTTCAAAATGACATGTCCGAAATCCCTCCAGTTCCTTTCCCCAATCCTTTCCCGCTCGTAATAACCCCCACTTCGAGGAGGCGTAAAAAAACAAATCCAAATAACTGAAATTTAACCTCTTTGCATATAAGACCTTCGTGAACATACATATGTTTTCATTTGTTAATTCGTGAAATGAGTATGTCAAACCTCAGTTCCTGGAGATATACAGAAAGTACATTAAATATTAAATCTAATCTATTCTTTTTTTTAACGACAGCTCTGTGTAGTGATAGCTTGTAAATGAGCAAACAATCATTATATTAAAAAAATAGCTTTGCAGACAGGATGGAAATTGTTTCATGTTTGAAACGAACTAACGGACTTAAAATTTTACTAAGTAGCCGAACATAGTTACTTCAAGACATAACCGTTAAAAACGGAACTGTAACACGGGTTTACGCCGAAACATCGATAAATTCGATGGTACCTTGAGTCTAGTGACTGCAAATGTTAATTTAAATTCTACGGGCGTGTTGCTAAAATTAGATGTCTCGCAGTCATAATAGGACAACAGATATTAGCACAAAGCTTAAACAGTTCTTAGAATATTGGCGTTACTTGAACCATTTCAGTTACCTAGGTAGTATTTAAGGATCTTAGACGTCAGCATGCCAGAAACTTCTCTCTCATAATGTATGTGTTTGCTGGCTGGAAACTTGGCAGAAGTTTCCTCATTTAACTATGATAAATCTCTAAAAAACAACATCCACTCAACATAACAGGTAATACAGTTTCTGTATGCAGAGAGTGGGCTACGTTTTGGGAGATTCTGCCGTTAATGAAGACAGTATCAATTAACGGCAGGCAGTTCCGCGCAGCCTGCTAAACTCCTTACGGCTGGTGGGCGCCTGCTATGCTCGTTCTCGCCATTATGGGACGCTCCGCGGCTTCATTAAGACCAAACGGCCCGCCCCGAATTTCCTGGGTACCTCCGCCAGCGAATGGGGTTAACCGCTGTATGCTCAGCGCTATCAGCACTGCTTTCAGTGGCAAGATATCAGTGCACGGTTTGCTTATCCAAACAGACGTTTATAAAAATTGAAGCAGCAGGTAATGAAGTGTCTTTGACTACCAAAGGTGTATGCTGTTTATCGTATGCAACTTGCCAGGACACGAATGCTTGAGTGTTCCTTCTCCCTGATGTTGTGAGAAGATCTCCTTGTATCCTTAGTTTCCTATTTCCTCTTAGACCCGTTTGAAGCAGCGTGATAGTGACTGTACCATCTACAATACTAGTCCCAGGCAGTTCTCATAACTATGCTTTATTTTCTTTCTTTACGTTTAATGCGTGAGTTTACTATCACCTAAAAGTGATATGCATAAGACATATTTGTCGATAAGATATTTTAAATTTATGCACTGATGAAGTAAAACATTACAACCATTGGCCATCGGGAGATTAAATGTTTGCGTTCTGGACTCGCATTCGGGAGGACGGTGGTTCGAATCACCGTCCGGGCATCCAGATTTGGGTTTTCCATGGTTTCCCAAATCACTCCAGGCAAATGCCGACATGCTTCCTTCAAAAGGCCATGGCCGAATTCCTTCCCATTCCTTGCCCCCCCCATCCTTTCCCATCTCTAAAGACCTCGCTGTTAAGAGACGTTAAGCAATTAAAAAAAAAAAGAGATTAAATGCCAATGCCAGTCACCGATATCCATTATTGCTGTTCACTCTTTTCTCTCACACTTCCTCCTCTTGACCTAGAACAGTGTTCCTCAAAATGGGGTACGCGAACCACTAGGAATTCGTGACAAGATTTAAGTTATGGCGTATAACACCCACAGTGGTGAATCGCTCATTGTTGCCAATAGTGGAGTTTTTTTGTTAAGGGGACCTGGACGTGAATAGACTACATTTTTACGCCTTGTTTTAATGCACATTACTCATGATCTATAATGCGGATGAAGTTTCGATTTTGTACCAACTCTGAATGACATAAACTAAACGTGTATATAGAAATTTATTTAATTATCTGTTATAGTTTAAAAATTACACCATCTTATCTAGTAGACTGTTTTTTAACACACATTCCGATTCTGGTACCATTTACTAGCGCATCATCATTCTATTAGCATTCAAACTGTGGCAGGCTGCAGTCAACATTCCTAGGAACTCATTATGCCTCTCCTTTTTTAGTTTGGAATATGTCAAGGGAAATAGGAAAACAAACTTATTATACCACCTAATTATATTGTTTCAAAATTTCCACTAAAATTATATGCATGATGACAAAAAAACTTTCTGCAATGTATTAGGCATAACACAAACAAACTCTCCCATTCTTCGCTTAGGAGAAATTTGGTAAACATAGCTCAAACCATTGTGAAGACTTATGTACCTAATATTCTGAAAATGTAGTTTCGAGAAAATGACAGCAACAGTGAACTGAAAGAAGACTAGGCCAATGTACTACCATGCTCATATTAATCCGAACGACCTGAATTGCACATCGCTACATTTCGTCCTGGGACTTATTCAACCCATTATACACATGTACGAAGACAGTACTATACCCTGAGGTGGTACAGTCTCACGACTATTAAAATTGAGCCACATCCACCTCCCATAAAACGAAATACATTTCCACTTTTTTGTTTCATAAACCGAAATAGTGATTACATTTCGGCAATATAAGAGCTATAGGAACATCGAATACGTTGAATTTACTGTTTTAAAGACATTTTACAGTTATTTAGTGTTCACACATAACACGAAAGTTACCAATCTCAAACAAAATGCTGGTTTTAGCAAGTACTGGATAACAACAAAATGCAGATTTTATACCCGTCTACAATAACTTAAAATTACTCGAAATTTACGTTAATATTCAACGTTTGCTGTTTATTATAATTTTTGGAAACAGTACAGACTTATCTAAGAGTTCAGTCAAATATATAACACCTAACAAGATTTCGGATTTAATAATTTTGGCAGTGGTCTTGTAAGTATGCTTGCCTGTAAAAGAATTGCTTTTAGTTCTGTCGTTTCTTGAACATACTTAGCGTGGAACAATATAAAAGAATCATAACATTAATGTTCTGGCTGACGTGAGACACTGTCAACGCAGCATGCATTAGTAAGATTTGAAAGACACTTTTCTATTAAATTTAACATCACCGTAAAGATTTCTGTCACTCAACATTCCCCAATTTTTCTAGTACTCATAACAAAGTCGGGCGATTGATCATTGATGTGATACGTAATGATAACTGTTTAAAAATAATCAAGGAACTAAATCAAACTAATGTGTCTATTGTGCGAAACAGTTTTTGTCCTTATTGTGCGACAACGATAATTTCTAGCCTGTGGTATTGGGAAGCAAATGAGAAATGAAATGGAAAGTGGCTATTCTTACGAAAAAAAATTCTCATCAAAGAAGAACATAAAATTCAAAGCTTCCGTATTTTAAAAAAAACATGCTGCTCCGACTAGTGACAGCTAATGATATAATTGATGCATAACCCCAACTGGGCATTATTCGTGGCATGGAGTTATCTTCCCTGTCCTATCGCGTTGACCGCTATCTCCGGGAGTCCGTAAAAAATTCGGTTTGCGGTAAGGGGCAAAATCGTTAACCGTAGCACAAAAAGAATATACGTTATTAAAGAAGTGCAGAAATTTTAAAAATTAATTCTGACGCATGTCACCATTGATGAAAAGTTTCTTTAATTTTATTTCCTAAATTTAAAATTCCAAGAAATAAAAAATTAAATTCCAGGAACGAGGAAAGATAATGCCTGGCTCGTTATTAGTTTCTCCTACCTCAACTTCCGTCTCTGGTAAGCCTGACGCTATGGTGCTGTAATTGGCTCAGGTTCGGGGATGCTGATCCCGGAAGCTACGAGGTGCGATGTCTTGCGGTTCCACGGTTCGACTCAGCCGAGGGCAAAAGTGGTTAAATGATGCGTTATGTTTTTCTTGGGTTACCCGTACACTGGGACAGTGAAAACATATTTTACAGCTATTGGGAAGTTGAAATTTCAAATTTCTGCCTGTATCTATTGTGAAGTCGAAATTCGTTGTTATTCTTCAGTAAAGTCACTATTATTTCAAAGGCACGGAAGAGGTTAGTATTCTAAAAACGTAAATGAATTCGGCAAACGATATTTGAGAAATGGTAATTCCTCATTCCGTTGAGTAATTTTGAGATTTTTTATTTAAACAGAATTTTTGATAACCAGATCGTGAGTGTGAATTGACTACTGTCTAGTGCCACTGATGAAATTTACCCTTCACCCAATTCGTTCAGCTATTAATTAATGTAAATTTCCGGGAAATAAACAATAACTTTCAGGAACGAGGAAAGATAATGCCAAGCTGTTTATGCGTTGTAGTAGCTACCTCATCTTCCGTCTCTGGTAAGCCTGACGCGATGGGGCGGATGCAGATCCCGGAAGCTAGTGCGTTGTCTCGTGGTTCCACGGTTCGAGTCGCGCCGCGGGAAAAGGTGGTTAAACGATGCGTTATGTTTTTCTTGTGTTACCCGTACACTGAGACAGTAAAAACGTATTATACCCCTATTGAGACGTTTAAAATTACAGAATTCTGCCTGTATCTATTGAGCAATCCAAATTCATTGTTATTTTTCTGTAAAGTCATTATTATTGCAATGGCCTGGAAGAAATTAGTTTTGCGGTGGCAGCGCTGAAAGAAAGCTACTCTGGTTCCCAGCCACGCCTAAATCAGATCGTCTGTCCCATTTCCAACTGTAGACGTTTATCGAAAATAATCATTTCACAGTAGAACGAATTTCACGTTTCAGAAACAATTAATTTATCGTTGGAATTATGTCTCTAATTTTAAGCCATGTCTATCATTAATTCTGTAGGTGGTCTATAATGATCATACACCGTCGTCAAGGAAAACAAAAATATAAAGTAAAAACATGAAAGGAAATCGCATAGAACCAAATATTAGTACCGTAACAAATTAAATGACCATTGTCACTCAAAAATTTAAAACCAGGTTATTATCGTAGGACTAGCATAAATTCTTTTTATTACTGGTATAAGTAAAGAAAGTTAATTGAGAATCGGGATTGAAGTAGAGAGTTCTAAAATTACTGCTTTACAGCGTAGCGACTTGATACCTGCGGGATTTAAAAAACTCATTACTTAATAAATCATAAAATTTTTGTGTTATTCTTTGCTTGCGATTACTTCAGTATAATAACATAAATAGATACCACCATTTGCCGAAGAAGGATGTCGCCACTCGTGTGAGTGTTCTTTAGTCTCGTGTGTGAAGTGGAACGGTGACTTTTCGTCATCCGTGATAGTCGACTCCAAAATAGACTAAGCCGCAAAAATCCAAACAAACAAAGACTACCGGCAAAGAAAGTTCGACAGTGCCTTAGGACCGGAGGACCGAGCGTAGTGGATGAGCCTTAAATCTCTGGCCTCGCATTCGGGAGGAGGCAGGTTTGAATACCCGTCCAAATATTAGAGGCGGAAAAGGACTAGTGGCAAGGATTTCACCAATGGCCTTTATGGAACCATTCCGGTATTCACATAGAGTGGTTTGGGGAAACCGTTGAAACAGCAAATCTGGATGGCCGGACTAGGATTCCAACCTGTGTCCTCCCGAATGAGAGGCCAGAGCGTCACAGCGTCTACAAGAATGCGTGTGTCGAATGGTGATGACGTAGAAAATTGTATAATTGTTCAGCCCTTAAAACGATGTATACATTGAAGAGAGTAAATTTAAACTTTGCTTGGGAGACCTTAGATTTTGGATTTCCCTCTTACAGTTAACATGGATTACCATTGTATTTTTAATTTCCAGCTGTGACTTGCAGTCTCAAGTTCGATAATTGTAGTGAAAAACAATAAAATAACTTTAGCCGAATTTGCTGATCGTGATGACTTATTACATGTATTATTTGCGTTATAAAGGTGTTCTTCTTATCCGAATTAAATAGGAAAGTTCACACTTATTTCCTCCTGCAACGCTGCCACATCTACTTCCTCCAATGTTGTCACGATTTCTGACTTCTGGCAGTGCTCCGGAAATTCCTATACAAGGAATCGTGTCTCATAGCTAGGCGATATCATAAGAACAGACACATTACCGAAATGGAAAATTATTTTTCTTCCAAGTTTCATA
Organism: Vandiemenella viatica; assembly: GCA_031002005.1. Classification (NCBI taxonomy): domain Eukaryota; kingdom Metazoa; phylum Arthropoda; class Insecta; order Orthoptera; family Morabidae; genus Vandiemenella; species Vandiemenella viatica. The sequence goes on from JARYHS010010270.1 coordinate 20,108, forward strand.
TTTTTATTTAACTGGTTTTTTCTCTGTTTTTAATAGTTTGATTCTTTATACAGATTATCAATAATTATACATTCATGAGATTTTGTATCTATATATATCTTCACTTTGGTTATATGGACCCCTTTTAATAGCAAACTCAAACCAGTGAACGCCATATTGATGAGGAAGGTAATGGCGCGCATTCGCTCAATCGGTTAATTAAGGTTTCTTGCAACTGTTTCCATTAAATTCCCTTCATTCCGCTGATACCGAACTTAGGACTATGTTAGCTACTAATTACCAAGCGTTATGGCTGAGAGGAAACGATCGGTGCTGACAATCGGTAGGACGTGGGTTAGAATCCCCGTCCAGCCATCCATATTTCTTTTTTCATGACTTCCACAAATCACTCCAGAAGAATTCCGAGGTAATTCCTTTAAATGGCCATGGCCAAATCCTTCCGGTTTCGTGATTCCAGCCCTCCCCACCCCTAACAGCCTCGATGAAGAGACGTAAACATCTTAAAAAAGGGGGTGAGGGAATAAAAAAACTAGTTCCTATTTTTCTTTCAAAGTAGTGATTTGTACATCAACGCACTTGAACGATATTTCTAAATGATTCTGATATTTTATCTTATCCTGCACTTGTTTTAATAACCATTTTGTGTTTTTTGCATCCACGCTAAATGTAAGCATTACATTTCCAGTAGTAATCTCATGCTGAAATATGTCGTGTTGACATTATATAAGGTTATCGAGACTGTTGGAATATTACATTGATACTTGGATCTTTTAAAGTAGACATTCCTTATTCGCATTTCAAAATCCATTCGGGGTGATGCAGTCTGTAGGACATGGGTTTGAATCCCCGTCCGGTTATCCAGATTTCGCCTATCATGGTTTTCCGGAATCAATCCAGGCAAATGCCGGATGGTTCCTTCAAAAGACCATGGTTGATTTCATACCGTTCCTTGATTCTGGCCCTATGACGCCTCTAATGACACTGATGAGGCGTCAAAAAATCAGTTGATGTATTGACTTCGAATTGGCAACTGCATCCCACTTCAAAAAATTCTATAATTATTTTCTTTAGAATCTTAGACTTCAGTTCCACTTGTGTTCGAATAAAATCATGTATAGCCTAATAAGTGATTTCTCTCATGATCCATGACTGAAGAACTACCGTCTGGATGATGGTAGTTTTTCAGAATAATTGCCTTACCAAGATTAGGACACGGTTCGTGTATGCGTTCTTCTCCAGTTATAAATCACTGCTTACTAATCGGGATAATAAAAACAGATATTGTAATTCAATGTGTTTCGATGAGAAGTAAAGCCTTTTTTTTTAATTTTAATTCAGATGAAGCCCAGTGACAAAACAAAGAAAGAAGGTTTGAAGGTTTTATTGGGATCGTTGCCACTAATGGCCTTATTCATGAAGTATTGAACTACGTTACTTGTACTATGGGATAGTGTGTCACCCATGTTGTGATAAACAATTTTGCATTTGATAATGTCTAAAAAATAGTGAATTTTATAATTCCGAAATGAATTACTCTCAACTAGTTTTCAAATATGATCAGAATATATTTGACAAGGAACCTAAGCGTTCACACACACTTCCTGAGGATGAAAAAAAAAATTTGTCATAGTTGCCATAGTACATGAATAAACCAGTGGTAAGTGCGTTACCAATACCACCTAGAGGAGATGTAGATTGGTGTGGCGTTACGCGGCATCAAATAACGAAGTGTATAGCAACTAGTATATCTGTAGACGTCTACTAATACGTGTCTAACCGCTGAAATATGTGAAATAATCAACCTTAAATGTTTCTTCCTCCTTTTTTTTCTACTGGCCAAAGAGACATAGATTCCGTGGTGCGACGAAATTGAAGAATAAATAAATAAAAAGGTGTGAAAAACTAGGAACTGTAAGATTTAGAATTAAGTAATTAATAAAAATTAATTAAGGAACCTATTGTCGGCCGTGGCGAGAGTGAGAGAAGGTATATTTTGAGAAATAAGAAAAGACGGCAACATTTTATTCTACAGAATGGCAGCTATTGAGCGTTGTTAAAGGATGCTTAGAGTGCAGTCACCTTCCGCCTCCGTCTGGTTTACGCCAAGAGGCAAGTACCTCTATGCCAACCCTACGGAAACGAAAAGATAACCCGTGGAAGGGACAAGACATATATTGTCTTTCAGAAACCTGTATATTTATCCATAAGACAGAGACGTTGAAAACAGAGGTACAAATTCAAGAAGTTATGGTTGGCAACTCCATCCATACGTAAACGCAACACAGAATAAATCCCTTCATGCAAAAGCCAATTCGTAAATCGCAAAATTAAATGGAGGATGAATTTAACACTCAAATTATATAACATAAAAAAATTAAATTAAATTAAAAGTGTTAATTAGATGACTAAGTGAATAGCCACCGGAGCGTGTGCTCTATCGCAATTAAATTAATAATAATAATGTAATCCCCACCAAACACATTAGAAATCTGTGTTGGTCTAAAGTAATTACTGCCTGTATCGGAAGCCATCTCTCCATAAAACGATGTAAGTCTATTTTTTCCCTCCATGCTACTGTGATTCTCTATGTCTTTGTCAAAGTACGCTCACTCTGGGTTGCAATATTATGTGCATGTGGTGTTATGAGAAATCTTATTACGCCAAGATAAATTGACCGGGATTACAACTGTTGTTTTGTTATTGTTGCTTTTTTATAGGAAGTTCTAAAGTGAACGAACAATTATTCATTTACATTGTTCGGTGTAAATTGATAGATGTGAATGACGAGTTTATAAAAACAGATAAAACAATAATTACTTATTGCTGTAAACGTACCTGCCATTTATCCAGCGGTCTATAAATAAGGATACAGCGAATGCTGTCAACCTTCAGTTACTAAGTTTGATTGGTGTTAATTACTAAGAATTACAAAGGCAGAGAGTCTGGATGTTACAGTACTCTGATAACTGATATCTGGAGTTTGTTATAAAGGAGATTACATCGACCTTTTTTGTGAAGAAAAGAAAAGGAATGCCTCTGCCAGTTCCACAGATGCGTACAAAAAATGTGCAGCGCAGCAAATCGAAGTGTATAAAAGGAAAGAAGTTGTCTTTTTGCAGCGGTAAATATTCAGAGTTAAGTCCCACGGCAGCAAAACACTTTTGCCATTTTCTGCACAGTTTCCTGAATACGCGGCTGAGATCTTCTTGAGAGATATTTTGAATTTCCAGCGGATATTGACCTTCACTTCATTCATAGTATAAGTACTATTCCGAAATTTTCCGTCTTCAGATTCTCTCAACAGATTAAATTCTTTGATCAGGAGGAATGTAATAAATACTCACTACACAATATTTCAGCACTTTTGCGTTTATTTGTATACTCCTTGCTGAACGTCATAAATTTAAAAATGGGAAAACCTTTCACTGTGAGTTCTTTCGTGAATGATATTTTAGTTATGGTTAGTACTTAAATAGTTCAAAATTATACAATGCCAGTCCGAAATGCCTTTCCACAGCAAAGTAAAGGTATTGCTATAATTTAATGGTATTATTAGTAATTTAGCACAATTTTCTTGGTACTTAGGAAGTAAAATTAAGACTGAAGGCCAAAGCGATAGTGACGTTAGAAGCAGAATAGCATTGGTGAAATAAGCCTTCTTTTAAAAGATAACTCTTTCGTTTCAAATTTTGATGTTGAAATGAGAAAGAAATTTGTAAAACTCTGTGTGTGGAGGGCAAAACAGTATTGTGAAGCATTGAAAGGACGTTAAAAATTAATTTAAAGTAGAAAATAGCGTCTTTTGGAGATGATGTTAGAGGAAAAAAGTGCGGAAGGGCCTCGAAAGACAGGACAATGGGTCACAAATCAAAACACGTTGGATTGGTGAATTTGTGAGTGGAGAGAATATTTGATGGAAAGAACTAATCAGGTAGACAACTTTTTTTTTTTTTTTTTTTTTTTTTTACTTGTGGCTTTACGCCTTGTCGACGGCTAAGGTCATTAGAGGCGGGATGGGATTGGGGACAAGGAATGGGAAGGAATTTGGCCATGGCCTTTTGAAAAAAGTATCCCGGCATTCGCCTGGAGTGATGTGGGGAAACCATGGAAAACACAACTCTGGATGCCCGGACGGGGATTCGAACACGCATCCTCCCGAATACGAAGCCAGAACGGTAACCGTTCACCCACCACGCTCGGTAGGTTGACAAAATTTATAATACAAACAGATAAATGAGGACTTAAGTTCTAAGGGGTACGCACGCAGAAATGAAGAGTTTAGTTCAATATTGGAGGAGAGGAAGAATTGCATTAATCCAGTCGAGAGACATTAGGCAAAAAACATTTTTTGTTTCATGGAAACTAATAAATCCACCAATATCAAATCTAGCGCCTTCACCTAAAGCCACACCCAGAGATGGCGATAAGTCCTACACCACTAATCACTGAAAGAACGATAGTAGTAACAGGCAGACTATTGTAGTTTGACATAAGCGGTAGGCAAAATTATCGAGAGATTGATAGTCAACAACACCAGGAATGTTTCTGAGGAAAGAATGTTGTCGTCGCCGTCGTCGTCGTCGTCGTCGTTGTTGTTGTTGTTGTTGTTGTTGTTGGGGTTTAAGGGCGCGTCGACGGCGGTGTCATTAGCGACCTAACAACAGCCGGCTTAGCAATGTGGCTTAAAATCTAAATATTGTATGGCCGACTGTAGACAGGTCGACCACACAGACGGCAATTCCAAGTAAAATGCTAAAATGTTGGCTGTAAAGGGGACATTAAAATACGAACATCACAGCCCATGTCTGGATAGCTGTAAAGAGTCCAAGCAGACATAAAAGCTTAAAATTAAAAGCAAGAAGGATAAAAACGAAACAAAAACTATGTACATGGGTGAGTGGCTGTAAAATTGCCACACATTCACCTTAAAAGATTAGGCCGGTCTTCCCAAAAATTTTGGGATAAGACCGCCCAATACACAGAATTTTAAAACTTTAGCCACATTGCTAGCTTTATTACCTAAAATAAGGGACAGATCGTTGGCTACGCCTTAAGTCAAAAAATAAAACGCAATCTGTTAAAATGTGGCGTCCCGGCGGAGAAGAAAGCTGTGTGTCAGAGGACAGTGCCCAATACGGAGGCGAGTAAGGAGAACCTCATCCCTCCTCGCCGGCTGGAAGAAGCTGTTCCACGGCTGAACGGTCGGTTTGACCAGCCGGAGCTTATTATGCTCTACTTCCAGCCACTGCCTCTGCTGACGAAAGAAACTAGTTTACATATCGACAACAATGCTTTAGGAAAGAATATTCAAGTGACTCTTAGATGGTGGGTTTCATGCAAGATATTTCTGATGAATTGGAAAAGGGAGGCCAAGTTGATAGTGTAGCACTAGATCTTTCGAGGGAATTAGACCGATAGAGCTATAAAATGGTATTAAGTAAGTTTAAATGTTTTGGAGTGGATGAAAAAGTAAATTTCTTCACAGAGAAATTCTTAAAAAATAGAAAGCAGAGCGTTAAGAGTAGGAAATGCAGTGTTGATGGGTTACAGTTAAGATTTAGGTTCTTTGCAGATGACATAAAAGTATATAAGAGATTCAAAACGGGAGAAGACTGAACAGATGCAGGGTTACCTGGATAGAATATTTAACTGGGGAGGTCAACATGGAATGAAGATAACTGCAAGAAGAGTCAGCCTACTAGGAAAACAAATTTTTAGAAAAAACTAAAGATTTTTATGATTGCATGGTGGGCACAGAATTGATTGTTGAATGCCTAAAGTGGAAATATCTAGGCATAACGTTTGACAGTAAATTCAAATGGGCAGGAAAAGGTTAAAAAAATCCTTCGTTTACTTGAGAGAGTGATGAGAGGATGTACCAGAGAAGTTGAGGAACTGGGTTACAAAACTTAGGTCAGACAATTGCTTGAATATGGTGGTGTAGTTTGGGACCCACATTTTGGTGTCAATTACAGGAGTCAGAAGGTGTGCAAAGGAGAGAATTACCTCAGGATCCATTCAGTAACGGATATGATACGGAGCTGGATTAGGAGTCATTGGAAGAAAGGGGGAGGGTGAAGAGAGCGCTGGGAGTGTACAAGACGTATGTTGATGATGGAGCTTGGAAGGAAATTGGTCGAAGAATTAGGAGTAGTTCAAGGAAAAATATGACCATTGACACAAGATGGCACTCGATTTTATGCATAAGGGAGTGAGAAAATTTTCTTTTGTGAGTAAGGGTGTCAAGTACTGGAATAAGTTACCTATGGAAGTGATTAATAATTTACCAAAAAAGTTGAAGGAATTTAAAATTAAAACTCGCAAATCGCAAAAGTAGACGGGGAAGGAATTTTAACACTGAAAGTATAAAAGATGATGATAAGAAAAGTGTAATTAGATGACTACAGAAATTTCCACTGGAGCTTGTACCCCATCGCAATTAAATTCAGTTCATTCATTCCAGGTAGCATTACATGTTGAAATCACTGAAAAACAGTGTGCTTTAATCAGTGCATTTTAAATCCGATACATAAACTTTCTGTTGCAGATAAATCTGTCTGTAACAACTAGACGTTTCGTGGAATATTTTCCAAAGCGAAAATTAATAATATCCTACTCATTTGAAACTCATCCTTGTTTCTTCACGTTTCGATATAAAACTAAGCCTGTTCAACGAAAGTTCTTTACTGAACAAAGTATTGTTTTACCGCGAATGGACGACTGTGCAAATCACATACAGAATTTTCGGTTACGTTTTCTGCAGGATAACCTTTTAGCAAACATCGCAAATGAATACACGTTGGCTCACAGTATATCGCACGACTGAGCACGTCACAATGAAGAATGGCATTGGCGTTTGGCAAACAATAGATGCTCGCTTTGTCCCTGCCGACTGGCGTGGGCAAATACCGGCTACCGGTTTCCCGCGATGAAAGGATATTTTTCTCTGAAGCTTACAGCAGCATGGACCTGGGAAAGGATTGCTCCTATAGAACCTCTTTATTATTGTGACCAAAATTATGTAATAGAGGTTATGCCATCCCTACAAATCTGCTTTTGCATTTTCACTTCTAACTGCTTCACTGATTTAAGCGAATTGTTCGGCTTATCTTTCCATAATTTATTCTCGTCTGTGACTGCCTTATCTACAAAAGAAAATTTTCTGAAACCTTTATGCCTGAAATGAATTGCTATTTGGTGCTCATTGTACTATTTTACCTTCTACACACTATTTCCAACTCTTAGCCCAGTTTCTATGTATCCATATGGTCCTAATAGACCTCCATCAGTCATGTCTTCATCTTTCCGTCTTCCACTGACTCTCATACGAACTATTCTATCATATCAGTTACGGTCAGGAAAAGAGTCCACTTACTATCTGTGCCTCTACATAGCGTAGTTTGAACTTATTAAGCATCAAACATCATCTTAAATTACTAGTTTCCAAAAATTAAAAAATATTATATATATATATACATATATATATAGTCAAGGCAGGCCAGACTGGGACATAACAAACGGTTGTACTACCAGAAGCATTGTATAGGACAGAAAGAACCACGATTGGGGCTTCAGGCATCACAGAAAAGGAAAAATTTTGATCGCAAAATTTTTAGGAGCAATACGTAAAGACGGCACATGGATGAAAAGACCAACGAAAGATCTATACGTTCATACAGATAGACCCATAGGCATGATTAGAAGATGCAGATTACAATTCTATTGACATTTACAGATAATGAACAACAATAGACTGATAAAAATAATCTTTGATGTGGTAAATGGCCGAAAAACAATTGACTCCATAAAACAGAAGAGCACTTAAATCTTGCAAGGATCAGTAAGAAAATGACACAGAAAAGTGGACAATTCAGCAATAAAGTTATGAACACAAA
>JARYHS010010271.1:0-10990 GCA_031002005.1 Vandiemenella viatica
TCCTCAATATAAGGTGGGGCTCTGGTAAAAGGCTTCTACTACGAGTAAAAAGTACACACCGTGTTTTATCAGTGGAGAAACGAAAACCGGAGTGCACTGACCACCATCGTCCAGCCTGTTCAGCGCGAGCTGCAACTGCCGCTCAGCGCTTCTCAGGCTGGACGATGCACAAATTTTTTTTTAAAAAATCATCTACATATAAAGAGTAGCGTAAGGGACTCATTATGAGTGAAATGCTATTAATAGCAATGGCGAAAAGGGTCACGCTTAAAACTGATCCTTGAGGAACACCGTTTTCCTGAATAAAAAGATCTGACACTTCACTACTGACTCTGTACCGGAAGCAACGACCTGATAAAAACGATTTTAAAAAACGGGGGAGATTTCCCCGAAATCTCCATTCATGTAACTGCTTTAGAATAACATGACCCCCTCTTGAGGGAGTGTTCCCCGCAGATTGCGAATTTATGACCTAGGTTGATGCTCGGACGGTCCACAACACCCGCCTTATAAACTAGACACTTCACAAACAAAAATACATTTGCAGACAGATAACACCACAAATTTTCCTTCCCTAGGATTAAATCCTGCAGACCTCTCAAATTTACATGATTTAGTATGTAGCATGTATCTGTATGATAGTTTTTGGATTGGTTAAGTATTGGATATTTGTTTATCCAACATTCAGTAGCGGCGTGGCCACAGACTTAGCTCTCAGTTATCACTATCCTTGGGACTGGTCACAAGGCGTGTCCACAGCTGACGAATGGCCCTTTTTTTATTCGTTGCCACTCCGAAGCGAGTTCGTGGCTTCGTAATTACTTTCCGCTCTGAAGGCATTTTTCTTCGTCCGCCGACTAATTTCAGTTACGTCTGCAGCCGATGAGACGGCGTTTCTTTCTTCTACATCACTTTTTTTTAAATTTCTCCTTGGCTGTTGCTCTTTCAGTTTTTTAGAAGTAGGTGTAGAGTGACGGTGTGGATTTAAACAAAACCATCCAACCCATGTCAAGATAATGAAATGGACGACTGCAGTGATCAGAGGTGACACCATGAAATCACACAGTTTCAGGTTCAGATATACCAATTGCACTAGGTGAAAGTGAATGCGGATACCGAACGCAGCTCATCATTTTAAGTGGCTCCAAACATGTTTCACTTTCCAGTAGAACACGTAAATATGCCGCGTCACGGAATATATGATCGGAACTTTTGGTTCAGCGGTTTCATCGATTAGCTGTGGGGAACATTTATAATATTATAGCCACGAAGTGAAGTTATCCATTATACGTCGTAGAATACTTATTAATTGAAAACGATTTAGTGGAAAATGGAACAAAACATCAGCGAAAATAAACAGCGCTTGGTAGCAAAGAAGCCGACCAAAACGATAAAACACATATTGTACGGCATTGTTCATCCTTGGAGTATTAAGTTATTTACCTCAAGAAATTGTGTTGACGTTCGGATAATAGGTCTGAAAGTTATCATGTAGCGCAATCAAATAGAATCAAATGATATATTTTTTGCAACTTTTCAATTAATTTTTTCAATATCTCCATGTGAACTAACAGTTTTAAGGCAAAAAACTTTGTAAGGTTAAATCTATGCACTACAATGCAAAATGAAGTTTTTAAGATCAGCTGTTCAAAAATTGTGGCAAAACCAAAACAGAATACATAACTAAAGACTTGAAGTTTGAACTGACAAGGATTAGGTTGTTTGTCAATGTGAAACTGATGGAGAAGTCTTCAATACCAAGGCAGAACCTGCAATGAATGTGAAAGAAAGAATACCAGATCGACCTTTGAAATTGGTTAGTCAGGTTAAGGGAAACATCGAGGTCATTAAAGGCGTGAAAGGACTGATAACAAGGAGAGGAAAGAATTTGATCATGACATTTTGAAACAACAATCGCAGCATTGACTGTAGTGATTACGGGAAACCATGGAAAACCGAAATCTGGATGTCCGGACGGAGATTCGAACCCGTGTCCTTCAGAATGCAAGGCTAGTGTGTTACCGCTCACCCACCACGCTCAGTAAGAGTGACTTAAAGAACAAAACAGATATATTCGAAGATATAGAGGGAAGCGGAATGTTTCAGGGTAAAAGGAAAAAATTAACGTAGTTCGAAAAAGTTTCAAGTAAAAAACAAAAAGTATAAGAAGATATTGATCAAATTTAGCAATTTGGGTGCTGGGATGCTTTCACACCATCGTCATTAGCGTCATAATATAAGGTTAAATTGATTAAGTAAATTATTACATGGCATAAAATAAACATAAGATTTGTGCCTGTATGACTTATTGTAACGGGACAAGTTAGTTTTACTGAGTTACACCCAGCATATACCTATTATTTCCAGAGCACACGATATGAAATTGCTACTGAGTAAAAAAGACAAAGTTTAAACACAATGACTTGAGAAACCTCGCATTCCGCGGGAGAAAGTTGTGGGTTTAAGTCTTTCAGTGGAATCTGCCAAATTCAGTGGAATTTGCAAATTTGAGTGATTGGAACTCTACATAATCACCAGATGAGTGCTTTCAGCGATCATTCGGTCGTCACTTTTCAGCTGGTCTAGATAGCTAAAGGATGGCGTTGTCAACAACGTTCAAACATGGTATGAAATGAACATATTTCGGAAGCGAAGAATGCAGAAGAGTCAGAATGCTGGATCACATTTTAAGACATGTCGGAGCAGCAATTTCTTAGTGGAGTATACGAACGGCTGACAGAACCGTAGAGAAAGGCGAAGATTATAATGTATGAAGCAGATAATTCATGATGAAGACTGTAATGGGTATGCTGATGTGAAGAAATTAACTCAAAATAGAAAGAGGTGAAAACAAAAAATTCTCTTGCCATAACGCCGCTTGTATTCTTCAAATCACAATTCCTTTGATAAAGTAACAGCCATAGTTACCGAAACAAAAAATTGATCAGAACTTTCGTATTAAATTAGTTATACGGTATAACTTTTACAAATTGATATTATTCACATATTCTAAAATACAGCTTTGATTGTTCTCGGAGAAGGTAACAGACTAGAATGGAATAAAGTATTTAATTTATGTTATAAGCTACATCGCCATCTTAGATCTACTGATCGGTTGCGATTTACAGTACTCCTAAAACATTTCTGTGTGAGATGTGGTACATTTGTTCTTGCATTTGATCGAGTTCCAAAATTTCAGTTATTAACGTGGTTGAAAAATAATAAACTTTTACCAATCATGATACTCTAACAAATAAGTTGGCAGTGACAATTCGTGAATTCTCTTAATTTTCCAGATGGTATCAAACGGTAGGGCTGCTATAGATACTCTGCTGTTTCAAAAGGAAAATATGTGGGGCATTACTATGTGCCCGTAACCTTGCAATTCCGCCTCGCTTCGTTAAAATCTGTATCATTTATGTTAATGGTAACTAAAAGCAAATTAAATTTTATTAGACATCTAAATTGAATTGGCGTACATTCCAGCGACAGGTATAATACATCACACATCAATCTTACTTAATGGACTATCAGGCAACTTAATCAATAAACTGACAAAGAGATCGCTCACTGTCACACGAGTAGTAAAGGTCACTTCTGATTACAGTGACCTCTGCCTGTAGTTAGACTGGCTGATATGGTAAATAGATTGTAAGCCCCTATGAAACCGATAATGTTTCCTTTAATCTCAGCTGCTGTAGCGACCTTCAGTTTCACCGCACCCTGTTATGAAAAGAGTCCCTAGTGCAGGGATAGGTTTATCCTAAGGAGTAAAGAGGACAGCCGCCGGTGTCAGTAGCATAGGAGATAGAAAACTGGCTCCGCGTGCCCAAGTTCACCGGTTCGAGTCCTGCCGAGGGCACGGGTGTTTAAGTGTTGTACTCATCCTATGTTGATTATACTTGGTGAAACCAATGTACTGTAGGAACTGAAACACTTGAAGCGTCATAATAATCACACTTAAGCTGGCGGTATGAACTATGCAGCCGAATCCCAATGGAAAAAGGGAGGCCAGCCTATGACGCTAACCACACCACCTTCATTTTCTAGTGTAGAGTCGACGGGAGGCAGTATAAAGCTCTGATCTAGCCACAATGGCCTGAACATAAGTTACACATTTTTTTTGAATGGTTAGATCCAACAATGAAGTCACAATTGTTGATATCGTACGTCGGATAACTACAAACAAATGTAAATACGTATTCCATTACTGGCGGGAAGACGCCGAACAATCCCCGAAGGATTGTTCGGCTGCCGAGTGACAGAGTTTCGATTAGCCGCGCATGCGCTTCTATTGTGGCTGTAGTCTTAGGGCCTTATTACACTAGGCGACTTGGCGGCGCAACCAGCCGGGCAACTGGTGGCTCAGTTACTTCCTGAACGCCGAAGAGGCAACATCGGCTCGCGAGCGTGAGTGCCGGTGCAACTTGTTTACTTCGAGTGTCGTACGGAAAGTGATTATAACGTCGCGAAATAATTACATCTAGAATCTACTGAGTACAGTTTCGAGATCAACCGTTCGCTGGATAGTACGTTCGGGACTTACCGAGTGTAAATCCCACAGTGTGGCCAAAATATGGAAGACCCACCGGACACAGGTCAAACGAGTAATACGGGACTAGAAGCGTGCTACGCTAATAACATCAACGTCCAGTCAGTGAATTATATGCCGAATGAAGTTATACAACCACAAGTAGTATCTCTTACAAGTGATCAGCGATTCATGCTGTGCGCCACAGAAGGCCTACAGCAGCAACACCCCCATCTGCAACAACAGCCGCAGCAACAACAGCAGCAGCAGAAGAGGCAACAACAGCAGCAGAACCTGCAGCAGCAGCAACAGCAACAACAATTTTCTGAAATGGAAGAAGGATCAGGCAGCAATACATCGCAAGGCCCATGCTCTTCTATGAGTACAGCACTGCATCACACAGCCGACACTGCCACGGGTGAGTCGATCCAGCCAGCCAAACGACTTTGCTTACAATCACGAGTGGTAGAACAGGATGGGGTTACGCCAGTACAAATAGAGCATACGGAGGAAGTGGTCATGCGCGATCCAGTGGGGACTGTCGAAAATACTCTTCCTCCAGCTCCGGTAGCAGATCATTTCGTCCCTATTAACGCTCAGTCTGAGCCAACTCTAACCTACCGCAGCAAAGGCAACAGATATAGCCATACAGATTGTGGACCATATTATGTTTTTGTGGAGAGCTTAGATAGAAATGTGGGTAATTTACATCCGATGGCAATTGGTAAACTAATATTAAGCATAACAATGACTTTAAAAGGGATGTAATCAACATCACACGCAACGGGAAAATCGTCCTCAAAATAGAAACGAACAATGCAGGCTCTGCCAACCTAATAGTGCAGCTAGACGTCTTCAAAGCAAAACGTTTTAGAAGCTTATATCCCAAGTTTCCTGATACATAAACAGGGCATCCTAAGAAACGTTGATACTACTTTAAGTGAGGAGGAGATTTTGGAAGAAATAGTATCCCCATTTCCGGTGGTACGCATTAAAAGATTCACCAGAAGGTCGCAGTCAGATCCAGAGTGTGTGATACCAATTCCAGTCTGCTTGGTATCTTTCAGATCGCAGAAATTACCTTCCCATGTGTCCATACTTGGAACTCGCTGTACTGTCGAACCTTATGTTCCCCCTGTAACTCAGTGTGGTATTTGTTTACGATTGGGACATCGACAGGGACAATGTAGATCACGTGAGGTTCGATGCAACAGGAGTGCAGGCCCTCACTTGGAGGCCAACTGCAACAGCCCTACAACGGTGTGTTGCGCACTTTGTGCAGGTCAACATTATGCCTCTGATAGAAACTGTCCGGTATATCTTCGGCACCGTCAAACGAAACTAGCAACAGCGCATGGAACAAGCGCATCGCTCACCGACAGAGAACATCAAACCCGAGGCTATGCCCAGGTAGCATCAACTCCACCAAATGTAAGCAGCCAAACGGAGTTTCCGCTTTTATCGGCACCACATCCACAAAGTCCGCCCGCTCATCAGTTGATACAGCATGCAAACATCTTTCGTCCACAAATCCAGTAATTACAACAAACACAGCAGACGCAACAACCTTCTTCACCAGTTCAGCAACCAGTGGTTCAGGGCAACGTCTCTGTGCCCAGAGGGCACCCCATGCATACGCAGGAGGCACCTCCTTCCAACCCAGCTTTCCCTCCGGCTCACCAACGGTTGTTTATCCCCCAGCAGTTACCCATTTCTCCCATTACTCATAACCCTTTACCCACCAAGCCCTCACAATATTCCAACTCATACTCCAACACGGACTGACTTCCTCATAGAAGAAATATTTCAACTGATCATGTCCATTATTACTTCGCCCCAATCAACACTTATCGGAAACCCTCTTGCTATCCGTGAGTCATTATTTGCTCTGTTAAATAGGTTCAATGGCTTTTCGAATACTACAGTGGAACGCTAGATCGGCCATCGCCAACAAGGAAAGTTTAGAATATGAGCTCCATCATAAAAATATAAAGATAGCAGCAATTTCCGAGACGTGGTTTAGAGAAACATCAACATTGCGATTTAGGAACTACGCCACAATCCGTTCGGACCGGATGGATGGAAAAGGAGGAGCAGCTCTCCTCATTCATCATACACTCCCCTTCAAAGCAGTAAACGTCGAGGAGGTGCTAGATCATGACATCCAAATTGTCGCCGCAAGAATCAAAACTCCTACACTAGAGTTCACTTGTGTCTCCGCCTATTGCAAGCCTCTCAGGACCATATCACAGGAGACGTGGAATAAACTCTTAAATCTCCTAAACCCACCTCTACTTATATGTGGGGATCTTAATGCCCATAGCACCGCATGGGGATGTGCTTTTACTGATAGACAAGGACATAATGTCTTAGAGGTGTGTAACGAGTACGGCCTTTCTATTCTTAATGATGGATCACATACACTCGTTCCCTCTTTATACCACCGTCCATCGGCAGTAGACATCACACTGTGTTCTCCGTCCATAGCCACCATTTCTCATTGGTCTACATCAAAAGACTCACTCGGCTCCAACCACTACCCAGTAATTATAGACATCGACCATTCCCCTTCAAGCGGCCCTCAACCAATCCCGTCTAGCAAGTGGAAGATTAACGCTGCTAATTGGACACTATATGCAGAGGCAATACTGCATGAGGTACACAATTTTCAACACCGTGATTCAGCGATGGACGACTATAACCTCTTCATAGAAGCCCTGGAGCACGCAGCCTTCAGCTCTATTCCTCTTAAGAAGAACCGCTTACAGAAGAAGAGTACTCCAACCGTATGGTGGAACACAGACTGTTCTAGGCATGTCGCTCTCCGACGTGCTGCTCTGCGGGAATACCGAAACCACCCATCCCAAGACACGTTTCTCCGGTATCAGCAGGTGTCTGCCCGCACAAAGCGGTTCCTAAAAATGACAAAAAGACAGTCTTGGCAAGAATTCTGCTCCTCCTTGAACAGGCAGACCAAAATAGAAGAGGTATGGCAACGTATAAAAGTCCTGCGCAACAGAAAATATAGCCCGCAAGAACGCTCCGATGATACTACTTGGCTGGAGGACTTGCTGATAGAATTGCTCACCTTCTACAAGCCCCTCCTCCATATAACTTCACCGAAGAAGACTCAAACCATTTTCTGTGCACTCCTTTCACCCTTAACGAACTTCGAGCAGCCATCAAGAACTCCAGCAACACCTCACCAGGCACAGATGACATACGATATCCCATGCTACAGCATTTACCTGAAGAAGCCCTAAACCTCTTACTCAACATCATTAATAATCTATAAGAAAGCTGATACCAGAAACTTGGAAGACTCAGATAATAGTCCCGGTATTGAAACCTGGAAAAGTTCCAGGAATTGTTACATCGTACCGTCCGGTAGCCTTATCCTCCTGCATAGGCAAAACCGTGGAAAGGATGATGAAAAACAGACTAGAATGGTGGCTGGAAGCTCAATCCCTGTTACCCACCACACAATACGGGTGCCGCAAAGGAAGGAGTACCTATGACAACCACAGCATCCTAGTTACGGCGATTCAGTCAACCTTTATGAAAAACCAATACCTTACGGCGTTGTTCATGGACATAGCGCGGCCTACGACAACGTCCAAATACCAATCCTGATTGACAAGCTCATAGCACTAGGCCTCCCCCAGGACTTTGTAGCCGTAATTTACAACTACTACGAACAAGAAAGCTGTTCTTCAGATATAAACACGTGCTATTAGGTCCACGACTTACCCAGCAAGGACTCCCGCAGGGAGCGGTATTAAGCCCACTATTGTACGCTCTATATGTGCGGGACCTGGAGAAAATTCTTCCCCCCGAGGTGCAGATCATCCAATATGTCGATGATGTATGTATATTCGCCTCTGCAGCTACTATCGCGATAACCAAGCTCATCCTTAAACAAGCCATCCTCATAGTTATCCACTGGCTCCAGCAACACGGACTAGAATTCTCGACTAGCAAATCCACTGCTGTCATATTTACAAGAAGAAGAATGCACCCCCCGATCTACAATCTAGTTTTGGGTACATGCAGCGTACTGGTCAAATCGAATGTCAAATTCCTCGGCCTAGTCTACGACTCACGATTAACCTGGGCAGCACACGCTCACCAACTCATTCCTAAACTAGAACAAGGACTCAACATTTTACGAACCCTGACACGAGTATGGTGGGGAGCCCACCCATCGATATTACTAATATTGTACCGCGCTATAATCCGATCTAAAATTGAATACGGGAGCATGTTCTATTTCAGTGGCAACAAAAGGAACATAGATAAAGTGGAGAGCATACAGAATCAATGTCTCCGCATATGTCTGGGGGCTATGAAATCAACCGATAAATGCCCTCTACCTGGAAGCCGCAGAAATGACCCTGAAATTCCGAACCCAGTTACTAGCTACAAATTTTTATTAGCTCGAATACAAGATAAAAATTCAACTACTCTCCAACAAATCACCAACCTTCAGCAGCTGGTGGAAGAACAAGGACCTCGCTCTTACAACCAAAGATACCCACTGCTACAAAGCCTCGTTCTTCTGACTACTTTCCTCTCCGAACGGCCATTGCAGGAAGCAGCAACAATACACGACATTCCCTACCAAGAATGCGTGAGGCCAATGTCGGTAAGCTGTATTCCGACACCCGAATGAGATCCGGCCAGCCAATTCAGCAATTTTGTCAGGGGTATTTAACAGAGCATTGGCCAACTTCAATCCATATCTACACTGATGGATCGAAGATACCCTCACAGGGAGTAGGGTGCGCCATCTACTGTCCTGAGACGCTGCACGAGCAAAAATTCAGGCTACCAAATCATCTTCCAGTTTATTCAGCTGAAGCGGTTGCTATTATTCAAGCACTTTCATATGCGAGAGAGTTTCCTGGCGAAATGTCTTAATCTTAACGGACTCTCTCAGCGTACTTCGTACTTTAACAACTCCGGCCATCCTACACCGCTCCAATGTATACCACATTAGCATAATACAGAAAACCTACGAACTTGCGCAAGCGGGTTCCTCTGTGAACTATATATGGATCCCGGCCCATACTGGTATAATATTTAATGAACATGCAGATCAGTTAGCCAAGGAAGCATGTAATTCGGGCCAAGTTCTCATCCCTCCATCAACACCAAAGATTACCACGCAGCAATATCCAATCACATATCAACAATGGGCCACGCTCTGGGAGGAAACAAAAGACTCAAAGGACGGCAATACGCAAAGATACAGCCACAACCACCTCGTCGACCTTGGTTTACAAATTGGAACACGCAACGCAACTTCATAACATCCATCATCGTATGAGGTTTAACCATGGACATCGCATCCACGTAGCAGATACACCGCTCTGCCAATGTGACGGGCAATCAACGCAAGATGTCAACCATATGTTCTTCAGGTGCCCCCTATACCGACAGCAGCAGCAATCATTCATCAACTCCCTAGTGAGAGCAGGACAGCCGCTACCAACAAGTATCACCGAACTACTTGCATCTAACAACAGGAAAATATACTATTATTAGAGACTTTATAAAAAATACAGAAATATACATTTAATGTAATAATACATGTAATATACACGTAATGTAATGTAATGTAATGAAACAAAATGAGTGTTTATGTATATTAAGCTGGCTGTATGGTATATCAAATCCTAAAGCCAATAAACAAAAAAAAAAAAAAAAAAAACTGGTGGCTCTGCTCGTCGCTGGGCATAGAGTGTTATGGAGCTTATTACACTAGGGCAGCCAGTGGCGCCGCCAGAAACTGGCGGCCGGCTGGCTGCCCTGCCCCGCGACCAGATCGGCAACCACTGGTGGCAGTTCACGTTTAGCTACGGTCGCATACGGATCTAGTCTAGCAGCTACGAGAGTGCTTCCTTGTTTACGTGTGTGTCGGTAGTGAAGTGAGTATACAGCGGAGCGAGTGGCCATAGCGCCAAGTGAGTGTATCGGTGACAACAAGTTATAGTGAGACACAACATCCGAACCCAAAAGTAGTTGTTAAAACAAGTGTAAAGGAATTTAAGTGCACGTCAGAACAGCTACAGCTCGTCGGCAGCGGCGCAGCGTGTAAAGGAGTTACAATGGCGGAATCTAGTGGTGGCGTGACAGCCAAAACAACTGGCGATAAGCAAGATTTATTTATCTACCAATCAGAACAAGAGATGTCGGAGCTACAAAAAAGAAGATGGAAGAATCTACCTTGGATAGTGAAGAGAAGAAGGGAAATATTACCTCAGAAAGAAGCGTAAAGCCTCGAGAGAGAGCTGTACCTAAGGTAAATAAAGAAGAACCAACGACGTCAGAAACATTACTTAACTCGAATAAGGAACAGATCACAAAGCAGATGACAACAGCGCAGCAGCCACCATACCACACCCCAGAAATAGCGGGTAAGACAAAAAGTGACCAACTTAACCCCGTGACCACAAG
>JARYHS010010272.1:0-24986 GCA_031002005.1 Vandiemenella viatica
GCCTCGAATCCATCAACCAAATCAATTGCATAATTGGAAAAAAACTTTCCTTTCATAGCACATGCTGCTAATGAAACTACTCGTGCAGTATGCTAACCTGTAATTACTGTCCAGACTCCTACTTAGATCTGACCACTAATAAACTGTCCATTAGATTGAATGACCACAGAATAACTGTATTCACCCAGAATCCTGACCATCCAGTAGCTGCTCATGCTATCTTGCACGATAACAACCATTTTAATTCTGGCTTCACCATCCACACTTTCAGAGTTCAACTAATCAGCAGCAGCTCCTATGATCTCAGAATGTAGGAACTGGCCTACCAGTACAAGGTGGGTACCAAACAGCCACCAGACTCAGCTTAAGATAATACCCCGCAATCTTCCATCTTTTCCACCCCTACCCCCACTATTTCTTCCCAACATGATCAACTACTAAGCATACATGATGCTTAAATTAGTGTGTAATATCTTTGAATTTATGTTCATTTATTTTAAGTTCTATTTTTTATTCTTTACATTGAAACAAACAAAAATTTACACAAAAATTTTGCTGCCTTCTCCTTGCCTGCCTGTGACGTATTTAGGTAATACAGTTTCCAGTTTTGCAATGCTTGGGTTTATACTCTTCAACCACCACTCCATACTTCTCTTCATTTTGTTTACCCTCAACTTCATGGCGTAGGCCAACAGCCTGTGAGTCCTCAGTTACATGCCAAACTCCACCATGTAGCTCCCTCGTTGTTCTGTTGAAGAAAGTAAACCTTCTCATCTTTGAGGCTAGATATATGGCAGGGGAATGATGTGTACACATCTAAACCTGCCACATGAATAAAACAAAGATGAAACAAGGCAGAACCAGGTAAGTTGGTAAATTAGGTAAGTGGTAGTGTCCAATAATAGGAAAGACTTAGAATAGGTGTTGATGGCTGGATGCATGCTGAATTTGTTGTAGTGGGGACTACTGCAGGGAAAAGATCTGTGCAGAAATCTAGAAGAGTCAGAAGGTAAGTGCTGGTGGTCCAAGATGTTGTTCAGATTAGGAGGTCTGCTAAAGCAAGTGCAGGGGAGAGGAGGGAGTACTAAAAATATATAAGATAAATAACTCCCACTCATTATATATATAAAACATTCATCATAGATGATGGCAGCTGCGTGTGTGTGGTAGCCTCCAACAGCACACATCCCCTGCAATATTCTACCTGTTGATGAAGGGCTAACATATGAGAATTTCAATGTCTTTTGTGTTCATGTTCGTTATGTGTGTTCACACTGCACAGCCATCATCTAAGGTAAGCTGTGGTTCAATTCTCTATTATAATTTGTAATTCTTTTTTGCTAAATAGCACCTATTATTTAATTTTTCCATTTTATGTATAGTCAATTTAAATCACAAAGAATAGGTAAAATAAATCCATTCCTCATCAAAGTTGAAGGCAGAGGGCTGTGATGATCACATAATACATGAGACAAACACAATTGTACAATATTTTGTTTTAAAACCTTATTCATTCAGAGAATTTGGCAAGAAATCTATACCATTCCTGTAGCATTTGTAACGACAATTTGCTGAAGTGAGACAGCTGCTGTATGCTACAGACCGTAGGCCTAAAAGAAAAGCATCGGACTTCTATCCGAAATAAATGATTACAGGTTATACCATCCTCTCACAGTAAGCAACTTCCTCCTAACCCCTAGATGTGAAAGTTAAAAGTTCATCTAGAAGGAAGATTGAGCACGCACCACTGTTGCGTCACTACTAAAATTTTCTACGTCTCTGCGACCAACCAACACGCGACCCTCACTGCTCAATTTCTGCTGGATTACTTCTGCCCGCCTAGGCTAGCGGTGCCTCTTTATATTCATATTGGGCCAGCTGACTCAGCATACATGTGTTTTGACAAAGGGAAACCTTATTTTTATTTCGATCATTCTGAAATTTTGATATGTTGTGAAGCATATTTTAAATGTTAATTTTAGCTATGAGAGTTTTTCTTCTAGGCGTTGTAGATTCTAAAGTTGTAAAAGCTTTAATCTGTCATCATTCCTACAATTCGTCAGCCTGTGAAATGTTTCTGCTATCAAAATATTCTGTAAAAATCTCTTCTACTTTTGACATATAACACGTCTAGATCCAAAATGTATTTAATAGTGAAAATCTACTCTGACTATAAGTGCAAAGTCAGCTAAAAACTTCGATATTGATTATCTCCAAATATATGAGTGCTACCGACCTGTAATATATCTCAAACTTTGCTAAATTTGATTCTCTATCTAATGGTAATATTATTTCCCCATTATGCATTTCCCTTAATGCTAATCTTTTTTCCCAAAATGATGCTTTGTAGCAGCCTTTACGTTTAAACCTTAATTTCACTTTTATGGCTTATATATTGTCGGAATCTTTACGAAAATCTCCATGTGTTCAGTGAAAACTTCTCTTTAATTTGAATGTGGTTTCTAATCCCTCTGACCCAAATTTCGGCATAAATGTCTGAATTGCAATCGGAAAAATCTCTTATTTCATTAAAAAAAACTTACTTTCCTGTTAGTTATTGACTCTGTCTTTCAAATAATGTTGCATATTATTTTATGTCGAATATTTTGAGCTAAGAATCTTTACTGTCCTTGAAACTCAAGTGAAAACTGTTTCTTGTGCGATCTTTTCCATGAGCTTGCAAAATCATCAAGTTCATGATATATCTTTAATCCAATTTTCTAAAATGCAAGTGTTAGACCTAAAATGAATTGTAATCTCATTTTACACCTCTGAAAAGGCTTCTAAAAAGTTTTATAATACTTTCGAAAACTTATAAAATAGCTCAAACTCTCCTTACTAACATGTTTTCTGACTATCAAACTACTGAAAAATGCTTCTAAAATGATTTGCTGTTGGTTTTAACTGTTTCAAGGACTCTTTAAACTGGTTTTGAAGGTACTCTGATGTAAGTAAGGTTATGTAGCACATTCCGTGCCAGTTCCCAAAACTCTCATAATCTTAACAACTGTTTTACAGTGTGAGCTGTCAGTTTTTCTGTTGAAAAAACCACTGCATCTTAAGTTTGAAAATGCAGACGAGCTTTCCAAAATATACTGTACAGAAAGGGAAAATAAAATTTGCCAGGAATTAAAGAAAAGAGGGTCAGACAACACTCTAGGATCTGAGTTCTTAAATCAACAATCTGAGGTGTTAGTATTCTAAGAAAACTATAAATGCATAGATTTTGAAGTATGTTTTGAAATTACTACTCATATCTCATGATGCGCCAGATGTGTTTTGATACTGAGTGGGCTCAAATTGTAATCAAGTGTAATGATACTGTTGGCAGGTGATATAATTGGCCTAGGCTCAAGTATTGGCCTTGGCTTAGTGACTGTTATGATGTTCCGGCAGTTTTCATTAATTTTCCAGCTGAATGCTGTGATGGTTTTCAAATTTCTCCTCTTTACGCAATACTTTGATACATAAAGTGTATATAATTTGCAGATAGATTTACGTTATACTTATTACTCTACCATAGGATAGATCATCCTTCCTGTCCCAGATAAGATTTAAGTAACAACAAAAATGTTAATTTTTATTCATAGGAGTATGAATCAGATTTCGAAGAGTGTACGGACTCTGAAGAAGACAGTATGGTATCTGACAAAAGCAACAACTCTGATACTGAAAGTGAAATTGCAGAACTCTCCCCTCTCCCTCAACAAACACATGTGGAAGAGGAAAAGAAATTGGACTCTGGGAATTACGATTTAGCCACTAGTCGACGGAAGGAAAAAGATATTCAGGAAATAAAGTTGGCAGTTGAACATGAGAATGCTGCCCTCAGTGAAAAACGGTAACTTTTATTTCCTTTAATTGACCACAAATGCAAAATCAATTTTTATTTTCTCTCTATGTGTTCTCTAATAGTATTAAAACAGTATATATTTATATGCATATTCATAGACTACTCTAATGTAGTTGTAATTTATTTTCTCATCAAAATTAACCAACAGTTTTATGCCAAATTCCATAGCATTGTACTGTAGCTTAAGTTTCATGGTTTCTTTACAATGCCAAGAAATAAATAGTTGATGACTGAAGATAGGTAGTTTAACACATGTCGAAGCCGAGCATCTGAAAGATTTCTGGAACCCTTTTTCTAATACCAGATTTTTGCGTCTATAATATTCACACTGAAACAAAAATGGCATGTCATTGAAGTATTAGTCATGTGAATATAAAGCTTTCTGATTAGCAGAGTATAATATAAAAGAATCTGCTGCAAGTTTTAGGCAGTTACATTAAAAAAAAAAAAGATACAGAAGAGGGAAAGAATTTGAACTGTAACCGCAGGAAATAAGTGCATGAGAAGGAAAAAGGAAACATATAATGAATTTTAGCAATGGGATATTTCTTGGAATGATCTAGTTCTTCGATACCATAGAAATAAAATTAAAAAAAGAACGTTTAAATCAGGGGTGGCCAACCCAAATGATCTTGTGTGCCACTTTGGAAATGATTCATAACTCCATGGGCCGCATATAAAATTATATATTCCTATATCAGATTTAGACCCACTATAGACATTTCTTTGGAGTGAAAAATTTAAACATAATGAGTTATTGTTATTGTGTTTACTAATATTCTTACATGTAAACATAGATAATATAATAATAATTATACTAAACGCACAAATTAAAGAAATATATAACACTAAAAATGATATATAAATTAAATAAATTTTGAAAATATGGATGCACAAATAATGTGATTTTTAATAAATTGGTTTTCACTACTTTGGCCATTATTAAATAAATATATTTTGTAAAAGTGTCTTGAATCTCGCGGGCCGCGGGTTGGTCACCCCTGGTTTACAGTCTCAAATACCAAGGTAATATCGAGCAATGTGTTAGAAAAATTACCAGTCAAGCCTGGAATTGGATGATTGGTGCAAGTAAATGTTAATTTATAGAACAAGGAGGAGAGATGTGAAAATATAATTAGAGTAAAAATAAATGTACATCATTCAAAAATATATTTTCCAACATGCTGGAAGAATACCAAAAAAATGATGAAGATGACAGGTTATATTTCTTCAATGTGTTATAAAATTGACATATAACTGAGAAAGCAGTCTATCAAAGTAATGAGAAGGATAGTTCTCATAATTCCTATTAATTTGAAAATCTGTTGAGCAGAGCATTCTGTGCATTTGTTCAGAGCTTGAAAATAATTTACTGAATTGACTTTAGGTGTCCTGTTTGAGAAAGACTTACTACTGTGATAAGTGGAATCTTTTACATTAAGTAAAACAGTATATGAGTCTTGTTTGATAACATGCCATAGTAGTTTTTCTTACACCACATTATAATCTCTCTCTTCTTGTGAAATGTTACAAACAGTGCCTGCAGGAAAAAATTCAATTCATGTAGGTAACAACACATGAGTTCTAGCTTTTTTTAAGGGCTAACTCATTATCACCCTGTTTTTAAAGTTCTCACAGTTATATTGGCTCTGTTAGATTATGTAATTCTGTTCATATTATTATCCACTTCTTAGCAGCAACGGGCTTCTTGGTCATACTAGCGAGTTTTTCATTTCAGAAAGTACTGCTTCAGTAAATTAGCTGGACTTGAAATAAAGCAAAATTTATTATAAAGAAAATTTAGCAGATTGACTTACTTCTAAACAGTGATCTTAGAAATCATAGATTTCTCAAGTCACCCATAATTTGGTTGAACTGACAATATTCACACAAACTGTCAACCACAGTTACATTCTTACTATCACAAGGTAACTAGTTAATAATTGCAGTCTTTTTACTCAAATAACTAATTATAAACCAAAACTGAAAATCGAAAGAATTTTTACATAGTCTCAGAAGTTATTTAGTATACTGACAGTTTCTAATTAAAAGCGACGTATGTTTTGCATTTCAGAAAGCAATTATCTCAGTGCCGGAGTGGTTTCGAAGATGAAGGATTTGAAGATGATAAAAATGAAGCAATAAATAAAATTAATTTAAAACCAAAGCAAACTTCATTTAACTTCATAAATGCAAAAAAGAAGAAACTACAACAACAGGTAAGAATATCACAGTCTGTAAGCAAAAATTCTGGACTCCGTACTTCAATTAAGAAAGTTCCTCAGAAATTTTGACAGTAGCTTGAGAAAGAACCATAGTCCTCATTTTTACAGTAGACTAAATAAATTAGGGACTATTCCGCTAAATGTGGCATGAAGTGAATCCTAATACAAGCTCTATGAAACTTAATTCAGCACCAAGCAAAGGTCAGGCACAATACTATCTATTTATCATGGCACAACATTTTTTTTTTCATTATGGCTTTACAGTCATCTGTGGCACAACAATAAAATTGCAAATATTTTAATTAAAATAATGGAATTACTTGGAGCCTGTTTCATATTGATATTCTACACATTAATTGCAGGGGATGAATTTTACCTTCATACAAAGGAAAACATTCTCTCTCTCCCTTATGCTTTAAATCAAATGCTAGAAAATGATCAGTTTCATGTCTTATTGCTAGTAAACATATTAATTCTGCCCAAAATGTTGCCAATATAAAATTAATGTAGACTGAAAAAATTTTGATAAAATTATTTTTTTTCCTTCTTAACAGAAACTGGCTCAGGCAAAGGAGCGAGGTGAACAGTTAATGAAGATGATCCATTTTGATGCTGTTAGTCTGAATCTACTAGATGTGCCACCTTTTCCTTATGAAATTTACATGCGATGCTATGGGAAATGCAACACAGTGCAGGTATTTATGTTTTCATACCTTTTAGAAGATTTATATGTGTATTCATTTTTATAGGGAATATACTCACCATTATTAGTTTTAAAAACCATACATACACATAGAGCTCTGATATAACTTTACAAAATGAAGACCAATATAAATAGTTGACCCAATTGTTTGAGTTCTGGCTTGCAGAATTAATTCTCCACAAAATATTTATAAAGTCTATAGAGATATAAGATTAAACATTTCATCAGTACTTTAGTGATGTTAGATAATCACCAATGTGGTTGCCTCCATTAAGGTGCGACCACACATGTGGGAAACTAAAACAGAGCCATCTTCCAGTCATGGGCCCTGCATTCTGGCCTTCCTGATTGTGGTTTTTAGGTGGCTTTCCATAACCATCAAGGCAAATGCTGAGATGATCCCCAATCTCCGCCTCATAAACTACACACTACACAAACAAAAAGTACACTTATCACTCACAGAGCATAGTTACACATTTCACAGACAGATGACAACACATCCGCTTCCCCGTAAGACTATGACAGTCAAGCCTATAAATATGCTTTCAAAATAGGAACAAGCCTCTGATAAAAAGGACGCACGGGAGTAGTTTATGTCACAATGTGACATAGTGCTTATGAAAGTGGCTTAAATAACTGATAACTCAATTCCTTGTACCATTGGCTGTGACAAAAAGGTTCATTTTTCAGTAAGGTCCAGGCTGAATTTTAACCTAACCACAATTTCCACTAATATTGGCACTACAAATTCAAAGCCTTAATCACACGTGCATTGATACAATCATTTTATCCTAAGCTAGCAATGTCATGTATCGTGACGTAAACTTGAACCCGACGCACCGAGGCTTAGAAAAAAATTCAGTAAGAAATGATTATGATGGCTTTAGTTATGTTGGCGAGCTCAGAGGAGATTATATCATCATCATCACCAGTATCCTAGTGCTTTTTGACTTTTGACAGGATCAACTTTTATGAACTCTGTCACCTGGTGGCTGTTAACAGTTACTCTGCGGATAGTTTGTGTCAAAACAGGTAAGGAAAAGAGAGAGAGAGGAAACTGTAAGTATAGGCGTCAGTCTGTGAATTGTGTAAGATGTGTTTGTTTGTGTACTTCTTAATCCGTCTGAAAAATTTGTAATTTTTGCTGTGGAAATTGTAGGCAGACACAACTATGAATCATCAGTTGTAAGGTTTCAAGCTACATTATGACTGTAACTGACAGTGGAAATGTTCGTTGCAAGCTGCATCTTGATTTTTGTGCTTCCACTGAATAAATTGCCATAGTTTTAATCGCTCTTGTCAACATTTCTGGGTATATGTTAGTAACGTTCAATTTGGTTTTAATGGATCCAGCAGGTTTATTTTCCCATCTTTGTTGTTAGTAATTAATTGTGATAGATTGGCAACTTCCCTACACCCAAACTTAACATGCATACATATTTTCACTTTAAACTCATTTACAATATGAGACATTGTACATAACCTCTGCGTCTTTTCCAGACTGACACTCCTAGCTACAAATGATAACTTCGCTACTCACTTATATCTGAAATGAAGTAATAATTTATTATCATTTTCCTCTCTTCCCTTTCAAATGCTGCACCTAAGTCGTCTCCCAATGCTTATCCCAGCCTTTTCATCAATATATTCCCCATATGTGCCCACAGTTCTTTCCATTTTAATTTTTTAAATTATTTATTTAATTGTGATAGAGCACATGCTCTGGTGGAAATTCCCTGTCATCCAGTTGCCCATTTTTAATTTTTATTTTTTAGAACTATCTTATATAATTTTAGTGTTAAATCCTTTCCTCATCTACCTTTGCAATTTACAAATTTGAATTTTAAATATCCTTCAGTAACTTCCAGCCCTTCTTATTTATCATTTCAGTTAATATGTGCATCCTGTGGTAACTCTACAAACAAATCTAGATAACTTCCTTTGACCCACTTCCAGCTCCAATATTTAATACCAGTAATGTGATGTCCATATCATCTCACCATACTCTAGCAATGACCTAGTAAAATAGAGGGCGAATCCAAGAACTTCATGCAGACATGTCTAATATTCTTACAATGATTTCTCAGAATATATATTCTCTTATATGTTTTGTCATAGAACATTTTAATGTGCTTACATCAAATATTCATATTGTAAGGAAACATAAATTTTAGGTTTCGTTGAGCTATGAAAAAATAAATATTGTTATGCTTCAGCAACAAAGATTGCTATACACCTCTCAGAAGGGCAGAAGTAACATGGGCCTGCGCTCTTATGAGCAAAGTCAGTGCAATGAGGACCATGCCACAGATCTAAGCAAGTTTAAGTAAAGATATAGGACAGGAGGCAGTGATCAAAACCACTTTATAAAAAGGATATGTGACAGAGATCATACTCTTTTAGTTGGTACACCTGCAAACAAAGATGGTTAGATGTTGACAATAATTGTGCACGAGTGAGCATGTTGTACAGTTATTAGAGAAGAGCTTTCTTCGAGTCCCCTCTATGGCAAACTTGCAATCTACAGTTAATAATGAGCTTGACTGACAAATAGGGATATTCTGGTCAAAAAAAAAAAAAAATAATCTGTACCATTTCTTTTATTTAGAATACCTAGGCCACTAACAGAAAAAAGTTACCAAAGTCAACCATTTGCTTCATAATAAGAGCTCGTTAAGCTATAATGTCAGAAGAGAGATGGACAAAATAGTTTAACATAGCTACCTGTGACAGTAACTACATGGTAGTAAAAAATATACAATTTCATTATAAGAAATAAAAATAAACCATATAAAAGTTAAATGCCCTCGTCATTAGCACAAAGAGGAGTTTCTTATTCTGTGACACAACTGTTCAGTAAACTTCATAAAACTATAAAACAATTTTTAGATAGTAAGAATGTATTTAAAGAAAACCTGAGAGATTATCATATTGTCAACTCCTGCTGCATCCAGGAATTTTACAATAGAACTAACTTGTTTAAATTTATTCTGTTTGTTTGTTTATAGCTAGTTGATCTCCAGCAACTATCAGGACAAGCGCCACCATTTCTGTTTATTTAATTTTAAAGTTTTATAGTTAGCTTTTACCTCTGAATATATACTGTCTACGCAAAACAGCAGCTAGTTGATCTCCAGCAACCGTTGGGACAAGTGCCGCCATTACTTTTAATTTAAAGTGTTGTAGTTAGCTTTTATGTCTGAATATTCACTGACTACACAGAGAAGCAGCTAGTTAATCTCCAGCAACTGACGGGACAAGTGCTGCCCTCTGTTTATTTAATTTAAAGTGTTATAGTTATATTTTTTCTCTGAATTTTCACTATCTATGCAGAGAAGCAGCTAGTTGATCTCCAGCAACCAATGGGATATGTGCCGCCATTACTGTGTATTTAATTTAAAGTGTTGTAGTTACCTTTTATCTCTGAATATTCACTGACTACACAGAGTAGCAGCTAGTTGATCTCCAGTAACAATGGTGACAAGTGCCACCATTTCTGTTTATTTAATTTAAAGTGTTGTAGCTAGCTTTTATCTATGAATATTTACTGTCTATGCAAAGCAGCAGCTAATTGATCTCCAGCAACCATTGTGACAAGTGCCACCATTTCTTTTTATTTAATTTAAAGGGTTTTTGATCACTTTTGTTTTATTTGCATTATTTGAATACCAGCAGCTTACAGTAATCACCTTTAAATTTGTTTCTGTACTAAGGTATATGGAGCTTATTTGATCTTTTATTTATTACTGTGGTTAGTTAACACAGTTTACTGGTATGTCCTATTAACTACTCAGTGCAGTATCTGCTGTCTGTTCTAAATTTAATTATCTCTATTGTTGGGTTTTATTTAAGCCATGGTTAGTGATTGTTAGTAAGTGGTGAACTGTGTGTGTAATATTTAGATCACTCAGCTAGTTCATTCTTTCATCTCAGTTTTTGTTCTTAAACGTAATATGTGTAGGGATTGTGATTGCTTTGTGCAGACGTGGACTGAGGTGGCTGATCTTCACACTCAGCTTCCAACTTTTTTAATGCGTGTTGTTTCTGGACATCGACGCCAAATGCGGGGGCATTCGTACAAGTCTGAATTCCAGGAGGGCAAGCTTGTTTCACTGTCCAATCGGTTTGATGTATTGCCCGGGACTGATTCAGTTTTGCAGTTTTCATTCTGCAAGTTGCCAGCCTCCCATCCCCCAAGGTCTGAACAACCACAGAAGAGGATTCTAGTGGTAGGAAGCTCCAACATTAGGCAATTTATTGAGCCCCTTAGGGAAATGGCGAATAGGTCAGTTATCAAATCCAATATCCATTCATTGTGCATTCTAGGAGGTCTTTTGAAGATGAGGAACAGGCCATCCAGGATGCCATTTAATGGACGGGGTGTAGTCAGATGCAGAGTATAGCTCAGGTCCACACCAGTGGTGCTTGTCGCCTTGGGTCAGAGAGTATCCTCTTTTCCTTCTGGCAGCTTGCTGAAAGAGTAAACTCTGTGGCTAATGACCACAAGATTTCGACTGAGTTAACATTTGCAGCATCTTCACCCTGGGGTCGAGTTGTGTAGGGTTCCCTTGGATTGATCAGGTGTGCACTACATTCGTGAATCGGCTACATGGGTGGCAGGGGCCGTGTGGAATGCATTGGGGGATTTTTTAGGCTGAAGGAAGAAGATCTGAAACTGGGATTACAGTTACGGGGAGCCAAATTAAATTCGATACCGTATGCTATGAGTTGTTTAAATCATTCTCTCCCATTAAAAGTACTCGTTATTATATGTAGAAGTGTCCGTGACAAGCAGCCTGAGCTTGAAAACGCTATTAGTAGCACAGATGCAGATATTGTATTATGTACTGAAAGCTGGTTAAAACCACATATGAGTTCAGCAGAAATTTTTAACAATAGCGTGAACATTTGCCATAAGGATAGGTTGCATTCCAATGGAGGTGGTGTATTTATAGCTGTTAGTAAACATCAGTTGTGTAACAAAATAGATATCGATATGGTCTGTGAAATACTATGGATTAGACTCAGCATAGTTAGGACAGAACTTGTAGTAGGGTCTTTCTATTGTCCACCAGAGGACATAACTACTGCTGAGCCCTTAAGGAATATTGTTAGTAATATAGCTCATCAATTTCTGGATCATGCAATAATACTAGGAGGTGATTTCAAGTTTCCGTATATAGACTGGGCTAATTTCGTTCACGTTACTGGTGGCAGGGATAAAACAGCCTGTGAAATTATTCTTGACCTTTTGTCAGATCTTCCATCTTGAGCAGCTCGTCACTGAACCACCGTGGTGTCACAACAGTAACAAAAACATTTTAGATATTCTCATTACAAATAGGCCTGAATTATTCACTGACATTTCTACCGCCATGGGAATGAGTGATCATTAAGTTGTATTTGCTACAGTAAAATTAACAGCTGTGCACAAAAAGAAAGGATCATTTACAGATTTGAAAAGGCCCCAAAGGCATGTTTTAGAACTTATTTGAGGGATAATTACCTTAGTTTCATAGAAGCAAGAAACTCGGTTGAAGAGATGTGACTTTGATTCATGTGCATATCAAGGAAGGTATAGACTTACATATACCGAAACAGACAATCAGAGGAGGGAATGATCCCCCATGGTACACACCTGAAGTTAAAAAGTTACTCGAAATGCAAAGGAAAATACATGCAGGCTTACGAATTACGATTTGTAGGAGTGATTTAGAAAAGTTAGAAGAGATAAGAGGACAAGTTAAGAATGCAATGACTTGTTGCAATTCAATTTCCAGGAGCTCAACGAAAACCAAAGAAATTTTAGTCTTATGTAAAAAAAAGTTAGTGGTAGTGACAACAATATGCCAGTTCTACTACAAGACGTTGGGAAGTTAATGACAGCTGCGAGAAGGCAACTATTTAACACCAAATTTAAAAATTCTTTCACTAGCAAAAACATATAAAGCATTCCTGCTTTTCCACAACATGTAGAATTTGAGGTGGGTCCAGTACAAATTGATAGTATAGGTATTATAAAGCAATTAAAGCTACAGAAGTGTGGAAAAGTGCCAGTTCCCGATGCTATACCAGTACGAGTATTTTCAGAATATGCGGATGAAATAGAACCATTTTATGTCAGATATATTCCATAAATCTTTAGAAGAGAGAAAAGTGCCTTCTGACTGGAAAATAGCCCAGTTGATTCCTGTTTTCAAGAAAGGAGATCAGAGAGATTCTAGGAATTACTGACCCATATCTCTAATATCTGTTTGCAGTAGAATTCTGGAGCATGTCATATACTCTAAAATTATGCATTTTCTAGATAAGAACAATTTACTTATACTGTACTAACACAGATTTCTGAAGAACAGATCGTGTGAAACACAACTGAACCTATTTTCGTATGACATTATAAAAGTTACTGACACAGGTTCACAAGTTGATTCAATTTTCTTGGATTTTCAGAAAGCTTTTGACTCTGTACCACACAACTAACTTTTAGTGAAATTTTGAGCGTACGGTATATCGGATCAGATTTGTGAATGGATACGCTATTTTCTAACTGATCGGTCACAGTATATCGTTGTTGATGGGGAAGCCTCTTCTAAGCTGTATATTGCACTGGGTGTTCCTCAAGGAAGTGTAATTGGACCACTTCTTTTCCTAATTTTTATAAATAAGCTCAGTGACAACATTAATTGCAGGTTGTGATTGTTTGCTGATGATGAGCTTATATATAGGGAAATAAGGTGCTCTAATGATAGCTTAGAAATTCTGTGCAATCTGGATGTTATTTCGGAGTGGTGCCATAATTGGCAGCTTACACTTAACTGCAAAAAGTAGAAGACAATGGAAATAATTAACAAACATATTCACTTTGTTCACGAGTACAAAGTTAACAATTTAATTGTTGACACGGTTGATTCCCTAAAATATCTGGGCATAATAGTACAAAACAATATGAAATGGGACTTGCACATAACTTCCATCATAGGCAAAGCTAATTCTAGATTATGAATCATAGGTCATATTTTGAGAAGCTGTAATGCTCATACAAAGGAAATAACATTGAAAACACTAGTGCGTCTGCATTTGGATTAGTGTTGCAGAGTTTGGGATTGGTATTGCAAGAGATTGATTGACAGCTTGGAGAAAATACAGAGGAGAGCCACTCTATTTGTGACTGCTAGTTACCGTCCTTTTAAAAGTGTCACAGAATTGATACCTAAATTGGGCTTTGCTTGTTTAGCAGACAGACAACGACATTTTCGTTTGAATTTATTGGAGAATATGTGAAATTCTTTAATTTACCAGTGCAATGAAATACTTCTTCCGCCATCTTACTTAGGTCACAATGACAGGAGAAATAAGATGCCATAGTGATGCTTTTATGTAATCTTTATTTCCTCGTTCTGTTCAGGATTGGAATGCACTGAATTGGGATTGGTGCTTAGCAACCTCTGCCAAGCACTGTATTTATGAATTGCAGAGTATAGATGTGGATAACATATAATACTTTATGATTATTATTCACCTTATATGTATATTTTTATATTAACCATGACATGTTCTACACCCCAGCAGTCCTTCCACAGCAGGGATCTATGGAATAAAAGTAATAAATAAATGTAGTAATTTGAACTCTTTCTCTACAAACCCCCCAATCTCCTTTCTGCAATTGGTATTCCCAAGTATTTATATTGTCCACATTTATTAAGCAGTTGCTCCCCTCCACACACATCATATACACTATTTAACATTACAGAACTCTGTAATTCCTCAGATAAATTAGAAAACTATTGTCTTTGTGGTAGACCAGGGCATTGGTTTAGTTATATCTAAAAAATAAAAATGTGTGAATTACAGAAGGTTGTAAATATAGTTGGGATTGTAAACCCAGAATGTTGAATAATTAAATACGGTGTCCCTCAGGGGTCAATAACTCTGCCCAGTATACTATACATAAATATTCTCCCACTCTAATGGCAGTGAAAATATGGTACTGTTTTCCAATGATTCTACCATATCTTTTAAATACCAATCAATATACGAGGATCGTTCAATAAGTAATACAACACATTTTTTTTTCTCGATAAATTTTGGTTGAAAAAAAAAAAAAGGACATTTTTTGTGGAACATTTTCAAACATTCCCGCTTCATACGTAGCTGTTAAAATGGCGTCTGTAATGGATGTGCGTTCCAAACAACGGGCAGTGATTGAGTTTCTTTCGGCAGAAAACCAGTGCATCTCAGATATTTATAGGCACTTGCAGAATGTCTACGGTGATGTGGTGTGTACATAAGCATGGTGAGTCGTTGGGTAAAGCATGTGTCATCATTGCCGCAAGGTCTAGCAGTGCTGTCTGATCTGTCGCATGCTGCCCGGCCGTGCACAGCTGTTACTCCTGCAATGTCAGAGCACGCAAAGACTCTCATTCGAGACAATCGACGGATCACCTTCAAACAACTCAGTGCTCAACTTGACATCTCTGTTAGTAGTGCTGTCACAATTGCTCACCAGTTAGGATATTCAAAGGTTTGTTCCCACTGGGTTCCTCGATGTCTAACCAAAGACGATAAAGAACAAAGGTGAACCATCTGTGCGGAACTTCTTGCTCCTCATGAGGCTGAGGATGACAATTTCTTGTCAAACATTGTTACAGGCAATGAAACATGGTTTCATCACTTCGAACCCGAAACAAAACGGCAATCAATGGAGTGGCACCACACCCACTCCCCTACCAAGAAAAATTTTAAAGCCATATATTCAGCCAGTAAAGGCATGGCTTCAGTCTTCTGGGATGCTGAAGGGGTTATTCTGGTCGATGTGTATACTCTGAGGTGTATTGTGCTACTCTTCGAAAATTGAAGAAACGGCTTCAGCATGTTCGTAGGCACAGAAATCAGAACAAACTTCTCCTTCTTCATGACAACACAAGACCTCACACAAGTCTTCACACCCAAGAGGAGCGTACAAAACTTCAGTGGACTGTTCTTCCTCATCCACCCTACAGCCCCGATCTCGCACCGTCGGATTTTCATATGTTTGGCCCAATGAAGGATGCAATCTGTGGGATGCACTACGTGGATAATACAGAAGTTATTGATGCAGTATGACATTGGCTTCGGCATTGACCAGTGGAATGGTACCGTGCAGGCATACAGGCCCTCATTTCAAGCTGGCGTAAAGCTGTAGCATTGAATGGAGATTATATTGAAAAATAGTTTTGTGTAACTAAAAGATTGGGAAATAATATGGTGTATTTGAATGTTGAATAAAACAACCCCTGTTTCAGAAAAAAAAATGTGTTGCATTACTTATTGAACGACCCTCGTAAAATCTCAGAAATACTGAAAATAATACTCGAATGAAAATAATCAGGTGATTCATTGAAAATATATCAGTACTTAACATAGTAATGACATTAATGAAGAAAAGAGCTTTATGTCATTGAAAGCATGGAAAAATGGGAAAATTCAACCCAATAATTACCATAGATTATGGTGGCTGGAACTGACAAACATGTGGAACACAATATTTCAGTATTGAACCCTGTTCTTGCAGAGTAATGACACTTTAGCAAAGATCACACTGATGCTGATTTATGTGATCGAGATAAGTGTGATGGATATTGGATACGAGAGACTGTGTAATGTTGGAAATACTGGTTATCAGATTTTTTGTAATAATAAATTTGTTTTACATTTTGTGTTTTTACCTTTAACTTTGGCTGCTAGATTGAATTGAATTAATATTACATTACATCAGTGTCGCTGCACTATTATCATCACCAAAACAATTTCCTTGGAATTACAAATATAGACTTATCTCAGAATGCCTACAATTTCTCGTAAGGTGATTTATGTATCAGGCAAAGATCAAGGAAAAGTAAATAGGATTACACAGACAGCTTAAAGGTAGTTCCTGTAGTGAAAAATGTAATAACTATAGTCATTATGAATTTTTCAGGTATATAGCCAGACAAATGAAGACAATCTAACTGAAGAAGTTCAAACAGAGGAAATACTAATGAAAAATAAATGGACACAGAAACCTGTGGCTTTCCAGTTACACAAAGGTGAAGACACAAACAGACACAGCATGCAAAAATTATCAAAGGTAAGCAACATATTCTAAGAACTGTTGTAATCATTTTCATAAGGTGTTTTTATTTCAGTACTGGTTAACAGGTCACATGTTGCAAATAAACAATGAGCAGGAATGGTCGGATGTTCATTGAATTTGTCTCTTGATAGTTGTCACAAAACTGTGTTTCTGTGAGTTCCACAACTGCAAGACTACATCTACATCTATACTCTGCAAATCACAAATACTGTGGATGGCAGAGGGTGCTAAGCACCAATCCTAATTCTGCGCATTCCAATCCCGAACAGATCGAGGAAAGAAGGAATACATAAATGAATCAGTACGGCATCTTATTTCTCTAATCTTATCCCTCCTGTCATTGTGACGTAAATAGGTTGGCGGAAGAAGTATTTCATTGCACTCGTAACTTAAAGATTTTCGCATATTATCCAGCATATTCAAACGAAAATGACATCGTCTGTCCGCCAAACACACTAACAGACTAAATGCTGAACTAGTCATAAATTCTCATTTATAACACAGCCAAGATGACATACACCATTGGAACATTGCTCTGTAAATTTTAGCTCCAAATTTAGCACTTCTTATTCATCTTTAATAAGTGGGAGTGTAAGGTAGTATTGGATGTCGGCATGGGATTAACAAAGTATATACGTGATATATTGGGTCATTGAGTAATGCTAAAAGTGGAAGAAAATGTAGGAAAAGTCTTTACCAGCATTTTCACAACTTATCAAGTTGCAAAGGAATGTTTTCAGATAAGTTTGCTAAAAATTGGATTTTTTGGGGAGTTATTCAGTTTTCTATAATAGGAAATTTGTAGCGAGAGAATGGGATAGTTGTATCGCAATGTTAAAAGCTTGATACCAGTTAATCAAAATACAGTACATCATAGTTTAGTATAATAGAGATAGAAAGAAGCATTTATATGAAATTAGGGGTGATCAGAAACTAAGATTACAAAGCCTGTAGTGAAATGTGTATATTTTATTTCATGCATCCAATATAGCCAACTGATAGTGCATACTTTAGGTTATTTTCAATATAGTCTCTATATTGGTTTAAGCAGTTGTCACTTTGAGGAATGAGTTTGAATAATTCCTCCCATTAAAAATCCTGTCCTTGTGTGTTCGGCCATGGTGTTGCAACGTCTTTCGGAAATCGTAGTGTGATGATGCCATGCTGGATCAGCCATTCTAATCCTCATCGGTGACATTTTCTCTACTTTTAACACCATTCTTAGACATGTTGACCTTACATTCTCTCCATAAATGTCTACCAGCTGCCAGTGAATTTCAGCCACAGTCACATGTTTCACCCACAGAAATCGAATAACTGATCAGATTTCTTCATGAGACCAGTTTTCCAAACAAGTCACCATTAATGTTTATCTACAATTAACACTTTAGGTGGTGGGTGGCTGAAACTCTGCACATTTGCCAACCACATGTTTTAAAATTACCGCACACTACTAATTTCTCTATAATGGATGACACTTCTGGAATTTTGGCCGTTTTACCTTGGTTTCTGATCACCCTTTGTAGTTTAATGAAGAGAAAAGATTGAAAATAAGGTACTTAAATATGTAAAGATTTTAACATAATGGTGTGATTTTGACATCATGAAGGACATTAAAGAGAAAGTGATAGTTATATGAAGACACTAGATGTCATAAGGATGACTAATATAATATTGGTTCGATCAAGTTTTAAAGAATTAATTTGTTGTTCTGGAGATTTTCATGATAGAATAAAAAGAACAAAATTTAAAGGAGCTTTTAAGAGGAAAAGAACGGTTATTTGTGGAATCTGAGATGACAAAAGGGATAATAAAATTTATAACAATATTTTGAATTAATTTGGAGGAGTTTGAAGCAATATTAAACAATTCATAAGTTCAAGAACAAAAAACGTCCAAGAGTTAACATACCATAGGATCTATTGCATCATAGTTTTGATTATAAGCTGTCACTAGCTAATTCCAGTCACTTTTTGTGAAGCTGTAAATTAGGCCGCAGGGTTGAAGATGTTCAGCAGAAAGTGCCAAGTATTTGAATCCATGTCAGGTTGATGCAGCACTCAGTTAACATTTACAGCAGGAAGCATTATCCTTAGCCAGAAGCGGCCTTAGGGGGTGGCGAACAGGGCGGTCGCCCGGGGCCTCGCTCTTGTAGAGACCTCGCACAACCCGAATTGAAAAAAAGTTTATATTAAAAAAAATATCTTTAGTTATTAGTGATAACAATATTAATTGATAGTAAAGTATATATTAATAAGTACCTATTCAAAATTTCTCATTTAGATTTATTCAGTGTCACATTCGTATAGAAAGTATCAAAATTAAATAATTTATCACTGAATAATAATATTTTTCGTAATTTAACTGTAAAACATAGTAAAAAATTAATTACCATTTGAATCTTGCACCTCACATATTAGAAAACCCACTTGAATGCCCAGTTTTGTTACTTTCATAGTGTTTATGATTTACGCTCTGGCAATCCCTGTGTTTCATTTCGTTCGTCGACTCTTGTCACCTTATGCTGGAAGATCGAGTAACACTTGACCAGTAGCACTCCGCACAGTAACCGCACCGACAGTGATGTGATAATAAAGCCAGTAAACAAGTGGTGTCCAGAAGTGTATACTTCAAATTAATCCACTTGCTTATTTGTTACCCTATGGGAGTCATAGGTAGAATCTCATCCTAGGAGATGCAGCATCGCCTTTCTGCCTGATCGAATTATAAGTGAACTATTTTAAAAGCATATGTAAAATACTTTTCTCTAAAACCTCTTTATGAAACTAGATGGGAATGCAGCGTAGAATCAGTGAATGCCTTTAAATACCAACCGAGTGACATATATGATGCTTTGAGGGATTTAGCAGAAAATACAACAGATTGTCAGTTGGTTAGTGAATGCCACTCTATAGAAAAGTGAATAACTACCTACGAATTTGTAGTTCTTCTCATATGGTATGACATTCTTACAAAGATAAATGTTATAAGAAAAATGTTACAAAGTGAAAAATGCAATTAGATGTGGCTATACAACACTTAGATGCATTTACACGTTGGCTTGATAATTGTCGGGAAAATGGTTTCCAATCAACCTTGGTAACAGTGAGAGAAACAGCTGATGAAAATGATATCGACAAAGTTGATAATTGTGAAAAGAGACGTAAAAGAACGAAATTTGATTATTAACCCTTTCACGACTACGGGCATACATGTTTGCCCTGCCGCTAGAAAGACCAGACGGCTACGGGTGTACCTGTATGCCCAGCGGACGGGAAGACCAGACGGCTAACGGCATACATGTATGCCCGAGCTCGGAAGCAGGTAAATGGCTAATTGCTGTTGACCGTATTTCTGAGAATACTGAGAATTTCTGAGAACACTGTTATACTCTGGACTTTCTGTAGGAAAACACTTTAGTTTTCACCTCCCCTGGGCCCTTACTGCTTACGAGTCTAACATTCGGCCAGTTCTGTTTTTTCTTCTGGTGAGATGACAGCGTTCGCATCTGTAGCCTTTGCCATGTTGGGACGCAGTTTATCGGACAAGGAAATCATGGATATCCTAATGAGTAGTAGCAACGAAGATTGTAGTGATACTTCAGAGCTTTCTTCCGACGAAGAGTTGGATACGCCTGGATGTAATGCTGAATCCTTGACATCACGAACAGAAGATTTTTTCTCTGAAGACGGAAAAGGAAATGAAGTAAGTGAAACTTCGTCGGGAAAAAGAAAGTATGACTGGTCGGAGAATCATCCTGTGACGAAATGACACCGTTTTATGAAAACATTTAGCGGGTTGAAAGTAGACTTCGAAGTGTCAGCAAGTCATTTAGATTTCTTTTTGTACTTCATGTCCATGGAATTTGTTTCTGCCATCTGTATACAGATCAATAATTATTATAAATTTATTACTGAAAAAATGACGATTGCACCCAGTAGATTAGCACACTGGAAGCCTATAGAGCCAGCAGAATTTTATTGCTTCCTAGCGTGTTCTCTGCTTATGCCTAGAAGTAAGAAGTTAGAAGTAAATGAATATTGGTCGAAAGATTCTTTGCTTAAAACACCAATATTTTCTAACTTAATGGCCAGGTACCGGTACAAGTTGATCCTGCGTTTGTTGCACTTCAGTGACAATTCCATCACATCTCAAGATATCCTTGTGAAAATACGTCTTATTGTATATCACACAAAAAATAAATTCCGCGAAGCTGTAGTACCCTTTGAGAATCTAGTGATCGACGAAAGTCTGCTACTGTTCAAAGGAAGGCTCTGCTTCAAGCAGTACATACCAAATCAATGTAGCCATTTTGGCATTAAAATTTTCGTTCTTTGTGACGTACAAACCAATTATATTCTGGATTATATTGTATATACTGGTGCCGCCACGGAAATAGAAACTGGAAATGCTGATTGGGGAAAATCAGGTGATGTTGTTGTTAGTTTATTATTGCCATACCTCAATAAAGGTCATACCATTTATTTAGACAATTGGTATTCTTGGTCATTAGAAACTTCAATCGCTGAGATAGTACAGTGTGACAATGATTTTATAAGGAGTATTACTGAAGAGTAGTTGTAAGTGCGCTACGAACACGCGATTAGCCCAGAGCGGCCATAGCCTGCAGTGGTTGTCGGACCACTCAGCTGCCCGCCGGTCAGGCACACGGTGGGTCCGCTTGTCCCAGCCACCGGGGAGGCAGGACGCTCAGCACTCGTAGCCGCGAAAGGGTTAAGGGGAAGATGAAGATCTTAAATTGCATGCGGAGGTAATTTTCAAAATAAACTATGTATGTTAATATTGACTATGTGTGCACAAGGTACCAATGTAAATTTGAGGCACTTAAACATGGTGGAAACATATATGTTTTCATGTATAAGATAAAAAAGATTGAAAGAAATTAGTGGCTGAACTTTTGAAGCAATGCAATGACTTGGAAGTACCTCTAGCAGCAGGAAAAACATCTGATATTGATGTACAAGAATTGTATGAAGAACTGAATATGTTTATCCGTATATAAGAAGAAAACGATGGCTTTAACTCGATGATGAGATATTTAACAGAAAAAACATTAACTGAAGTGTTCCTCACTATCGAAGTAGTCCTGGGAATTATTGTCACCACACCTAAACGATTGCATTTTTCATGGTTAAAATTATTAAAACATATTTGAATAAGAAAAGAAAAGGAAATTAACCCACCACATACCAAAGTTGATGGCTGCGATGAGAGGGAACACTTATGCTGACAAACAACTACACAATATTTCAGCATCTGCCTTGTTCACTAGTAGAAAAATGGGCCATTAGGCTTGGTACATGTGTACACAACGAACGTTACCTAATGACTAACCGAGTAGTAGGGGAGGGTGGGGGAACAGCTAAGGAGTAGACTATCGATATATTGGCATGCAATGGCTGAGATAATATATTGCTGGAGATGGTAAAATGAACATATGTAGTAAGGGTATGGTATAAATGCGGAAAAAAAATTATGGGTTAAGTGGATTTTAACGGTGGTTAAGTCCAGGTGGGTGTCTCATATCCAGGATATTCTGGTACGCTAGTTCCCATCTCCAGAGTTTTGTTGCAGTGGTGCTGTCAGGGAAAACTCTGACTGCTCTAACAGTAAAACAGTTGTTGAGGTTGTTGGAATCATGGCTATTGGCATGTTCTGGTATTGGAAGGTACAGGTTGCGGGTGTGGTCGGTTTGTCTGTGGCCATTCATTCTAACAGAGAGTTGCTGTGTGGTGAGGCCTATGTAAGAACTAATGCAATAGCGGTAAGTTAGTTGGTATATAAGATGAGTTGTTGAACAGGTGGCATGTCCAATAATGGGGAAAGTTTCCCCTGTAGTGGGATTGGAATATGTAGTGGTGGGTGGAAGCATGCTGCAGGTTTTACAGCGGGATCTATTGCAAGGATAAGATCAATATGGTGCTTTTCTAGAGTCTGACGGAGTGTATTTGTGGACTAAGATGTTCTTAAGATTGGGTGATCTGCTAAAACATGCACAGGGGACATTGGGTAGAATTTTGGGCAGGAGAGTATGCATTTCTGGAAACAAGCGAAGGAATTCATACCCCTATCGCAAGATATGGTTGATGGACTCGAGGCCAGGAGAGAACTGAGTGACAAAGGCAGGGCTATGGTTGGTTTCTGTAGGAGACAAGTGAGAGTTGTTACGAGGAGGGTGGGTGATCGCTCAGGAGATCTGTTTATGTACAAGATCCCTGGGGTAATAAGGGCTTGGGATAGGTTCTTTGAGTATTGATGGAGAGAATGAGCATCAGAGCAAATGCGACTTCCACGGATGGCAAGACTGTATGGGAGGGAATGTTTGGTATGGAATGGATGGCAGCTATCAAAGTGTAGATACTGCAGAAAATTAGTGGGTTTGATGTGGACTGCGGTATGAAGGACACTGTTCCTGAGCATGATGTCAACATTGAGGAATGTGATGTGTGAGCAGGAGTAAGTCCTGGTGAAATTGATGGAATTGTTGATATTGTTAAGGGAGTGGAGGAATTCAAGGAGGTGGTTTTCGCTGTGGGTGCAGATCATAAATATGTTATCTATGTATTAGAACCACACAGTGGGTTTAAAGGGAGTGTTGTTCAGGAAACGTTTCTCCAGACGACTAAGGAATAAGTTGGCATAGGATGGCACCATGCAGGTGCCCATGGCATTGATATACTTTAGAATTAAAGGTAAAGAAATTTTTGGAGAGAACTATATGGGCCAAGGTTGAAAGGAAGTATGTACTAGGCAGGCTATGTGACAGTCGTAGGTCTAGGTAGTATTCTAGGGCACTGAGGCCCTGACCATGGGGAATGTTGGTATAGAGGGAACTTACATCAATGGAGACCAGGAAGGAATCTGGAGGTAAAGGTGTGTGGATTGTGGATAGGCGTTCAAGGAAATGTGGAGTGTCTTTCACGTAGGAGGGAAGATTTTGAACAAAGGGTTGGAGATGTTGATCCACAAAAGCTGAAATCCTTTCAGTGAGTGATCCATATGCCGCAACTATAGGTCACCCAGGATTACCAGTCTTGTGGATCTTAGGAAGAAGATACAGTGTGGGAGTACGGGGATTCTGGGGAATCAGGAGGGAGATGGACTGAGGAGAGAGGCCTTGCAGGGGGCCTTGTAGGTCAAGAAGATTTTTTATTTCCTTGCATATGGAGGTAGTGGGATCTGTAGCTTGTGGAAGGTAGGTGTTAGTTTCAGACAGTTGCCTTAGGGCCTCAGCCACATAGTCATTGCGGTCGATCACTACTGTGGTTGAGCCTTTGTCAGCAGGGAGGATGATGATGTTATGGTTTTTAGACAGTTCTCTCATAGCTCGAGTTTCCATATTGCTGATGTTTTAGAGTGTAGGATGGAGTTTAGGAAAGATGGTGAGGATAGAGTAGATGTGAGGAACTCCTGGAATAGAATAAGGGGATGGTTTTGTGGGAGCTGGGGAGGATCCAGAGAAGATGCAGGTTTAAACTGCTATAGACAGGGCTCAATCTTGTTCTGTAAGCTGGTGTGTTTTCCCATGACGGTAAAATGGTACTGCCAGAGAAGAGAGCGGCAGAACGCCAATGGGTCCCGGACCAAAACAGCATGGTCAAACTTGGGGGTCAGAGAAAAAGTGAGTCCTTTGGACAGGACCTATATTTGAGGTTCAGTCAGGGGGGTGGAGGAGAGATTAATCACCGACTATTTAGATTTAACTGGAGGAGAGGCAGGGGGTTTTCGAACAGGTGGTAAAGGGTTTGGATGGGGTAGATTGATGAGGTGAGCCAAGCATGGAGTCTTGGCAACTAGGGTTGGAGTTGGTGTGTGATTTACAGGAGTGAAATGTTGATAGGGGAGGGACAGGCCTAGAGATAAATAATTCCTAACTAGAGTTGAAAGCTTTTGAAGAAGTTTTTGTGCATGTTGGGCCTGCAACTGTCTGCATTCTGACAGGATCTGTTGCATATGATGAATGAGGTGAGGGAATGAAAGCCAGAGGATTTTGTGGAGTGAGACAAGCTGAGAGGAATGTTGATATGCCATGTGAATATATTGTTGAAGAACCAGCTAGGTGAGAGAGAGGGA
>JARYHS010010273.1:0-10000 GCA_031002005.1 Vandiemenella viatica
AGGATTAAGTTTGTTTTGAAGTTTTGACCCAAGACTTGCGAAGAATATTTATTGGAATAACAGTACAATGATAACACATTAAAATACAATGACAATAATCCTAATAAAATACGACAGTGTGCCAAAAGTGTATTTATTGATCTTCAGATATGGAATTTTTTAAGTATATGTGAACTTATTAAT
The DNA here is from genome assembly GCA_031002005.1 of Vandiemenella viatica. Lineage (NCBI taxonomy): Eukaryota > Metazoa > Arthropoda > Insecta > Orthoptera > Morabidae > Vandiemenella > Vandiemenella viatica. Next base: position 184 of record JARYHS010010273.1, read on the forward strand.
AAGAGGTTAAAGTATACAGAAGTGTTAAAATTGATAAGATGAAATTTACTACTAGAAATAGAAAAAGATATGAAGTGATAGTAACTAATATTAGGATTTGAATTATGCATTTCCGTAAACGTTATAAGTTTCAGTTACAAGAATATGAGAAGTCTGGTGATATTAAAATCGCTCAGCAAATAGAAATTCTTTAGGTTGAAGCATGTTTATTTCTTGAATGAGTTTTCGAAGAATGGGAGAGTTTAATAGAGATGAAAAGTATTCTGTAAATAAGGCAATTGATAGTATTCACAATGTGAAAAGGACATAGCTAGAATTGGCTTCAGGGTGGAGCAAAAGAAGGCAACTTAATAAAAATCCTTGTTGAAAATTCTTTTACTCGAAAGAAAAATTAAACACTCAATTAACGTATTTAAGCACTAATGTATGAGAGTGCTGGCTACATTTTGAGAAAATTTCTTTTTTGCATTTACTTTTTGCTTCCAGAACCGTCCTCTGATGCACACACATCATACAAAGGCCTACAAGCCAATTTTCTGACATTGTTGACAACAACCATGTATTTAGCCTTTGCAAGTTGCTGAAGGACCTTTCAATAGCACATGTTGTGCAGGGCTGGGAAACTGAAATGAGTAGCGCATGTATTATGGCTGGGTAGAACATTTGTGTTTCTTTCATTAGTGAAGCTAGTTCTATTTCCTATAGTTTGGCTTTTGACATTTTTCTCCATAGATTATACCAGTTCCTTTTTTTTTTTTTTTTTTTTTAAAAAAAAAAAAAAAAATCCTTGAATGCATGTCAAGCATTATGTTAAGAAGCAATGTAAGCAATGAGTAAACAGGTAGGTTCTCCTCAGAAAATTGCTGTTCTACAGACAATATGTACATAATTACATCTCTTCCATAACTTGCTAGACGTCTGGGCTGGAGGATTTGCATGATGTTTCTGTCGATTCGTGACCCTCAGCATTCTCAAATTTGTTTCAAGACTGTCAGCAATTGTTTTGTCCTTGGCTAGGAGATTTTGGTTTTCAACATTGGCACTTTTGCAGTGTTTTTTGTGATGTCCGTTATTCTTTTTATATGGTTTGCACAGTGAAGAAAGTTCACCCTTTTCTATTGCAGAGCATTTAACACAAATTGCAGAAGTGTGGAATATTTTGCTCTGAGACAGACACTAATGATAAACTCTGGATTTGTGGCAGAGCAATGTAGTTGAAAAGTAGCTTGCATTGTTACAATCTTTTTCAGTGTTTCGAGTGCAGTAAGGATTTTTACATAATGCTCCCTGAATGTAGTGAAGCTTTTGTACGAGGCGTATTCCAAAACTAAGGTCCGGTGAACAGTATGTCACAGATGATATGCTTGAACGGCGTTTCACGCCTGTAGGGCTGTCTACCAACTCCTGGGTAACATACATCAGTGTTGGTGTGCCACAGTAGGCACATGCCTGTCGATGAGAGCAGATTGAAATGACCGCGATAATTGAAGTTTCCGGCAGTTGTAAAAAGTGCGGTGTGATTAGATTTTTGCTGGCAAAAGGATCGTCAGCTGCGGACATCCATCGTGAGTTGTGTCTAGTGTATGGACGGGACATTATGAGTGACAAACAAGTTCGACACCGGTATCGAGAATTTTGAAAAGGCCGCACAAATGTGCACAAGGAACAGTGGAGTGGCAGACCCAGTATTCGGACTTACGACATCGTCGATCAAGTTAACTAAAAACTTCGAAGTGATCGACGTTTGACAATTAGTGGTGTGGCTATGGAATTCCCATATGTTTCTCAAAGCTCACTTTACAGGATTGGCACTGAAGAGCTTAGCTTTGTGCGAGGTGGGTTCCAAAACTGCTCGCCGGTCAGCACAAAGAGCAACGAATGCATAGTGCACTACAGTTTTTGGAGTGCTATAGACTAAATGGAGACTTTTTTTCCCACATTGTTACGGGAGACGAGACGTGGATAGCGTACACCAACGCAGAATCAAAACAACAGTCAATGTAGTGGCGCTATTCCAGTTCACCCAAACCAAAAAAATGTAAGCAATCACCGTACACGGATTGCAAAATGATAGCTTCCGTGTTTTGGGACGAAAAGGGCGTCCGAGGCGGCAGATTTTAATGCTGAGGGTTTAATAAAGTTGGTGCAGCATTACAGAAAGTATATAGATGTGAACAGCGATAATGTGGAAAAGTGATTTAGATATGAAGTCACATTTTACTTTCAATATAAACCTTGTCTCATGAGCGATGTTTTTATTATGACCAAACGGACCTTAGTTTTGGAATATGCCTCGTATTTGTGAGACCAGTGGGTTCCAGTGAAGATTAGTATACTTGGTAATGCATTCTAGATTAAGAGGTGATACCCAGATGAATTTTATTACTTCCTTTAATGTGTAAATTGAATTTATAAAATCTAGGGTCAGCATATTTTCTTTTGTTTTATACACTACCAGCCTTTCCTGATATTATGTAACACCAGCGTATACCTGTTTGGTGCACTTTTCCGGATCCAGAGCTTTGATTTCTATAAAATCGTAAATTGAAGAGGCAACAGGTTTTGAGTCCATGACTGTTAGTTTAACATAGCCTAAAAATTCTTCTCGAACTGTCAAACCGTAACTCTTATGAAAATGCATGAGTACGTATGACCACCAACTTGTGGGAGTACATAACCAGTCTGACTGTGCACCAATTTCAAAAAGGAAATTAAGTATTAAAAGTGGGAATTTTTATATTCGTATATTTTTCACCAGATTACACAAGGAATGGACCCAGGAAGGATCAAGTGCCCCACCCCACCCCATCCTGGCTGTGCCCATGCAATGAGATGCAGCAATTTTGGATCAGAGTGTTTAAATAAATGAAGATTGGGACTTATGTTGTATTAATTGAAGATTACTTTTCAAATGATATTTTGAAAGTGACAGTTTACTTCTAGGAAGAGTGAGAATATTTCTTTGAAACCTAAGGTACAATGTGAAGATATTGAACTGGCAGATACTTTGTTTAATGTTGAATAGGGAGAGATAAAAGAAGGTGTACAAACTTTCCAACTGCTGTGGCTAACTTTGATATTGAAACAGTAAATAGAAGAGACAGTAATGGTTTTTAGTAAGAGGAGTGTGGTAAATTCTACTGAAGGTCTTGCAGGTACAAGGGCACTTCATATAGTAGACAGGGGCGGCCCTAGGGCGGTGCGAGCGGTGCGACCGCACCGGGCGCCGTCATAATGGGGGCGCCAAAAATGCACCGACAGATCATCTGCGCAAAAAAGAAATTCTATAATAACCCAGATTGCTGTTCACATATGATTTTAGCACACTAATTATCCAGAAGAGTTTATACACGTATGAGCTACAGCTTAGTGCGTAGTCGTATGTCCTCATAGAATCGAATCAACTAGAGTTGCGATTTGTTTCCTGTCTTTTCGGCTGTCGTCTTGGTGTTCATTTTTCAAATATGTATTTTCAAATAGTAATGCCAAATCGAGAAACTTTAAAAAAATGACTGGTTCACTCTAAATCTGCGGATGAAGTATGTTTGTATATTGTTGCTTATTCAGCAGCAAAAACTTTTATTTGGGAAAAGAAGGATTTGATGACTGGAACTACTTATCAGAGCGTCTAAAAACTCACGAAATTTTGCTCAATTCACCAGTACACCATGCTAAATTTGACAGAAGCGTAGATTCGTTTAAAGATGATGGAGCATCTCCGCCTTATTGCCGATATGGATACTAATATCTGTTATTTTGGCAAATGTATTCAAAATGAATGAAGTTCGTAATAAAATTTGGCTGGATAAGTTATCTAAATACTTTTCCATCATGCCGAATAACATGATGTCAGTCACGTCGAACAATTATCTTTATCGTTGCTTTTGTTGACACTAATGAAGTCCAAGTGCGTGAGTGTTCCGTTGTTACAACCTGGTAAGCGACTTAGGGAACTGGGAGCTGGTCTCACTGGCCTGTTTATCGATAATACTTTGCAAAAGTTCGATTTGGATATGGAAGAATGTCGAGGCCAAAGGTATGACAATGAATCCAACAAATCAGGATGAAACAAGGGTGTCCAAAACAGAAGTCTGAACGAATATCTTACATTTTTTCTCCATGTAGCTGTCACTAAATTTGATGATAGCAGGTGCCGCAAAAACATCAATTAAATCAGTTTCCTTGTCGAATTTGTTTAAAGAATATTTGTTCTATTATCTCAATCACCAAAGTGATGGGAAGTGATATCCAAGCACTTACATTATCGCCAAAAAATTTGCGAATCTCGTTTGGAGAATAGAGTTTCTAGTCTCACTGGAGTTCGCTATCACTAATCATCAGTTCGTGACGCCATTCTGGAAACGAATAATTCAGTTTTTTCAAGTAAATATTGTGAGCAAGTCTATGTAGACTGAAAGAGGATTTATGAAACGCTTCACAATTGCGGGGAAACAGCTTGGAAGTTGAGAAAAGTACCCTGATTATTCGTCTGCTCTGATAACTGCCAGAAAAATTGCTTTTCAGACTGGGCCATATTCTATTATTAAGCCAGTCATATCCCAAAGAAAGCAGAGATTTTTTTTTTTTAATACGAGGCCGTAGATGATATAGCAATAGGTTCAGAAAAATTGTTTACAAACAACGTGTTTTAGCATATCATCGATACAATTGAGAATGAATTGGTCACTCAGTTTACACAACTATCAAAATTTAATGATAAATATTATCAAAAAAATTCTGAAAAGTCCGAATTGGAATCATCCTGTGCACATTTGGAAATAAGTTTAACTGATGGAGAAAAATGTGACATATCTGGGTGTGAGTTGGTTAGAAACTTTCTAACTGAACCTGCTGTTGAAGGGGCTTGAATCAGCAGAACCAATGAAAGTTCAACTAATGAAACAAAATGGATGGCAGGATATATTTCCGAATGTGTGGACAGCACTTCGAATTTTGCTAACCATACTTATAACTGTCGTTAAAGGAGAACAAAGTTTGCGTAAATTAAAACTTATCAAAACTTATTTACGGTAAACGCAGACTCTAGGTATACTGTCAGATATTGCAATTTTATCTATAGAAAATAATTTTGCCAAAGGACAAAAGCGATGAAGATGGTAGTCTAGATTTTTTAGTTACGATTTTATTTCCTCATTTGTTTGTTGAAAAAAAAATATTAAAATTATGGGAATTTGACGTATACGTGATATGAGCATTGTGTACGCCATAATAGCTTAAATAAACCTTTTCATACATAGTGTGTTCCATATTTGCTGTTGTTTCTCATTCAAACCACTGCTATGCTTTATTAATCTTTCTGAGGTTTGAATTGTTATTAATATATAAAGACTATCTTCTGCCCGCGGCTTTGCTCGTGTGGAATTCATAAACCATTCATACATGTATTCGTATTTGAATCCCACGGGAACTACTTTTTCGATCGGGATAGAGGTAGATAGCCAATAACATTATTCCAAATTTTATCTTAAACCTTTCAGCCTTTTCGACGTGAATCAGTAAAAACATTCAAGCAAACATTTACATTTATAATATTAGTAGCATGTAAAAATAATATATGTTGTCTTCAGTCTGTCTATAGGAACACCTTTGTCATGAATAAGCGATTCCACATTTGGGGCGCCACAATGAGATTTCGCACCACCTGAAAAATTTGCTAGGGCCGCCACTGCCTGTATTTACGTGTATAAGGCCGGTCTACACGTAACGTCTTCAGGAACGTTTAACTTGATCAGGTGAAACGTATAAGAGAAAACGTGTGTGGACAGCAACACAGACGGTTTACCTGAATCGAATGAGGACGGACCACTTCCAATAAACGGATGGGCGGGAGCATTGTTTTCGGTCTTGACTGACGTTCCCTTTAGTCTTTATGCATGTTTAGAGCTAAACTATTTTTTTTTCTTTTCGAAAACATTTTATGCGGTGGGCTTTTCGAATCTACGACAGTAGAGTCACATGATTTGTTTACGAAATTCGTTAAATTGTAACCTAGTTATCCTTGTATACGGCAAGTCAAATGACTACAGTGAGGGGACAAGAAAATCACCATATGTGTTGGTTGATGAATGTAAGGAAGTGAAGATACAAAGGAAACGGATATAAAAAAAAAAAAAAACAATTCTTTTCGTTCAGTGATTCGTAAAAGAGTTAGAAGTCGGCACGTTCTGGTGCCGATTATATTTACAAACCTTCTCTGTAGAATTTCGATCTTATTTTATTCTTAAATTATGAAGATACCCCTAGAGACTGTGGCGGATCCAGGGTAGGGGGGCTAAGGGACTCAAGCCCCCCACCCAAAAAGTATTTATGTCCACCCTCGACATCGGTAATTTTCGAGATTTGGAGACTTTTTTTTAGCTCTACTGATTTTTTAAGGGCGGCATGACTATAAATCCTATCCTTACCCGACTCAAGGCCGTCCCCCCCCCCCCCCCAACGAAATCCTCTCAAGCCTCCACCCAAGACAAATTCCACTCAAGTCCCCCCAAACCAAAATCCTGGATCCGCACTGCCTTTAGAAACAATTACCAAAATAGAGAATGATTCAGAAATTGAAGAAAGTTATTAACTGCTGCAAACCAACAGAACTGTAGATAGAAATATTATGTATATATATATAAAAAAAAAATAGTTGTGGGTTTCATTATATTTCACATTTCAGCCGCCACTACCTGGCACAGATCACTGGTGTTTGTATGTGGTAGTAGCATGGAGTTTCCTATCGTGCACAACGTTGGCCGAATGCCATTAGCTATGGGGGTGTGGGAGATATGGTGGTTAAAGTTGCTCGCTATAGGTCCCTATACTTCTCTTTCCTGCCACAACTGCATAACGTAGACCATTGATGTTTGTGTGTTGTGCATTATGGTGGTTGTATGTCGGTAGCTATGCGGAAGTTGGAGATATGGTGGTTGAAAGTGGTCGACTTTGGGCACTTTCGCATTTCGACAAAAGACGTGCGTGTCCTTATGTATCACTTTTTAGCTAAAAGTATCCAGCACAGATAACTGGTGTTTGTGTGTGGTAGTAACATACATTCACCGGTCGTGCACGTCGGTCGAATTTCGCTAGCTGTGGGGGTGTGGAGATATGGTGGTTAAATTTGGTCGACGTAGGGCATTCTCCTATTTCTACCAAAGACGTGTTTTTTCCATATATTTCACATTGCAACCAAAACTACCAAGCGCAGACCACTGGCATTAGTGTGTGGTAGTAGCATACATTCACCGATCATACACAACGTTTGCCGAATTTCGGTAACTGAGGGGGTATGGGAGATATGGTGGTTGAAACTCGTCGATCAAGGATATTTTCGCATTTCAACCAAAGACATTTGTGTCCGTATGTTTCACTTTGCTGCTACCACTATATAGCGCAGATCACTGGTGTTTGTGTGCGGTAGTAGCATCGAGTCTCCTGTCGCGCGCTGTGGTGGTTAAATGTTGGTAGCTATGAGGATGTGGGAGATATGGTGGTTGATAGTGGTCGACGTAGTGCATTTTCCTTTTTCTACCAAAGACGTGTGTCCCCTTATATTTCAACTTGCAGCAAGAACTATCAAGTGCAGACCACGGGTGTGTTTGCGTGTGGTAGTGGCCTGGAGTTTTTCACCGTGCACTATGTTGATTGCATGTCGGGAGTTGTGGGTATGTGGTGGAAATGGTGGTTGAAAGTGGTGGACATGATATAAAAATAGACAAGTGTCCCTATATTTTTCTCCACAGTAAAAACTAACTAGCGCAGTACACTGGTGATTGTGTGTGGCATTAACCTCAAGTCTCCCAACATGCAACATGGTGGTGTCGTGTAGGTAGCTATGGAGCTGTGGGAGATACGGTGGTTAAAATTGGTTAACGGAGGGCGTTTTCATATTTCAACCAAAGACGTGTGTCAGTATGATAAGCAGTCATGGCATGTTCTTGGTAAAATACACCACTAACAAAAACCAATGGTGGCTTATTTGTTGGAAGAAGACAGTTTGAATGCTACAAGTTGTAATAAAAATTTACCTCACCTACATTAAGCAGTGGATTTGATTTTTTGACTGCTCGATGTCCCCATTATTATCACATGCATTCTAGTCAACAAGCTATCAAGGTTTGTCAATGCACTGTTCACTCATGGAAGACAAGACAAGGAAATGTCTAGATGTTTGGAATGGTAGAATTAAAGAATATTATATTTGATGGTAACACCACACTGGTTGCCAAGTCAAAAGCTGAATTGAATGAATTGTTGAAGAGATAACATTGGCATAAGAACAAAGTTATGATAATAGACTTAGCTGTCTCTCTGCCACTGGCGGATTTGCTGGATGATTATGAAAAAGTGGATCACTTTATCTTTGTAGGATCGATAGTATAGGACTACAAGGATGGTGGCTACACAGAGGAAATAAAACGAAGAGTTGTACTTGGAACAGATGTTGCGTCAAAGCTCGATGTCATCTGGAAAAACCATTCATCAAGACATGCCAAACTCAGACTGTAAGGCTCTAGTAATTCCAGTGTTTCTTTATTGCACAACAACAGTGATCATACAGAAGGCAGAGGACTGTAGAAGCATGAATTCATGTGGCGGATCGGGATGTGACCACATCTTTCCGCCTGCCATATGTCTTGCCTCTCACATGATTAACGCTCATGCCGAAATATTGTGCAATTTGTTTGTTTTTGTGTTTTTTACATGTTCTTCTAGCCCTCCTGCCTTCATCTGTGGTGACGGCTATTTTTTCCCTATCCTATCTAATTCTAAATTTTATAATTACTGAAATTTGTTGTTATATTTAGTAATATTTATAACTTAAATTCAATGTAATGTTTTGTTACATGCAAAATATAAAATTCTGGCGATCTGAAGGTAAAATATACATTTGATTTAAAATATTTATTTATTACATTTACTTGCAATCCTAAGTAGGAATAAATTAGTAAACGTTTATTGAATGAACAAAAACCAATCGACATGACATCATAGCAAATGTTTTTAAACACAAACTAAAATCTTCCATTGATTTCATTGTTAAGCATCATGGAATGGTAGAATTAAAGAATATTATATTTGATGGTAACACCACACTGGTTGCCAAGTCAAAAGCTGAATTGAATGAATTGTTGAAGAGATAACATTGGCATAAGAACAAAGTTATGATAATAGACCTAGCTGTCTCTCTGTAATGTACATTACTTGGTGTTATTATACTGATACATGGTACTATAGTATAAATTCTATATTCCACTGCGAGATGCAATTATGTTTTGTTGACTGAGATTCTATCAAGATTTGCTCATATCTACATAAATGTTTGTTGGTCGACAAATTATTTTAGTGTTCTTAGCACTGGCTAGGTGAAATAGGGTATGTTCAGTTTGATGTGAAGTTGGAAAGCGAAAGATAAAAGTTTCCACAAATTAGTAAACATTTTTTGTTGCAAGCGTTTCATGCATCATGTTAGCGGCTTCTTTGGCCTACTGGAATTGTCTTAATTGTAACATAATCAGTTTAAGAGAGAATTTTAACATCCCGTGTGAATGAAGTTGCTGGCAATATCCAAAATTTCTTCGATAGTTTATCTGTTAATTAACAGCACTAATCTCAAATTCAGCATGGGCCAAGTCGCTGCTACAGCATTACACTATGACCGGGAATGTTAACTCTAGTCAGTGGTCCAGTTTGACATCTTACCCCACATGGTCAATTGAGTCATCCACATGAAGTTAGATTTCCCATGAAATACGTGATCGGTATTAATGTTGTTTCCAAGTTGGTTTGTAAAAAATTATGAAAAAGAAGTGGC